>JARKHS020006379.1:0-13512 GCA_030143305.2 Amblyomma americanum | reverse complement strand
CGTTATCTAATGCAAAGGCAAGATAACCGCTGGTCTTTAAGTGTAACGGAGAGGATTCCAAGAGAAAGCAAGCGTAGCAGGGGGCGGCAGAAAGTTAGGTTTGTGGATGAGGTCAAGTAGTTTACGGGGTTATGTTGGCCGCACCTGGCAAAGGATATAGTTAATTGAAGAGATATGCAAGATGCCTTTTTGCAGTCGGTATAGTCAGGCTGATCATGGTCATTATAGGATGTATTTGTTAAATTCATGTTCAACATATTGCCGCGAATATTTGCAGTGTTTGTTCGTTTTTCAAATCTGCCGCGACACCACTTTATCGCTTTGTTTGCGACGCAAGACGCGACTAGATTTATCTCGATTGATCGCAGCCAGGCAAAGCTGATTCTACGTTGTTCCGGAATGTTCTAGTAACTTTGCGCCCTTTATCTCGAATGTTCGCTA
Organism: Amblyomma americanum; assembly: GCA_030143305.2. Lineage (NCBI taxonomy): Eukaryota > Metazoa > Arthropoda > Arachnida > Ixodida > Ixodidae > Amblyomma > Amblyomma americanum. The sequence goes on along the minus strand of JARKHS020006379.1, from coordinate 13,071 downwards.
TCAGCTTTAAATTGAGCACGGCCGACAGCGGCTGGCATTCTGTTCGACGACCGCCGAGCACGCTTGTCGCTTCGCCGCCGCCGAGTGATTCAGTCCATTTTGGGTGCAAGTCAGTCCAATAAACAGTTCTTTTAGAAGACCCTTTCGTCCGTCTTCATCGCTGCTTCGACTGCCGTCACCACTACGTGACATCTGGTGGAGGTGCTGGGTAACTTCCATGTTCCGGACGCCCCCTTCATGTCGTGAACCCAGCCCTAAGCGCTTCACACCCGAGGACGAACCAGCAGCTCAGCGAGCCAGCCGACGTCTCCAGGGAGAGGAGCCTGAGTTCGGGAAACTGCCGGACCGCACCAGGCAGCGAAAAGACGCTGCTACCAGCACTGCAACCTCGCCAAAGATGTCGACACCGATCATACTGCAGCAGCCGCGGGTGCCGCCAACTTTCAATGGATCCCTAGGCGAAGACCCTGAAGAATGGTTGGACCAATTTGAGCGCGTGGCGTCATTCAACAAGCGAGATGATGCGGCAAAGAATGGACACGTTTTTTTCTCATTGGATGGCTCTGCACGCACGTGGTACGAAAACTCGAGTCGTCCCTTACGACATGGGAGCTATTCAAGAGAGAACTATTGAAGGTATTCACCAGTGTCGTGAGGAAAGAAAGAGCCGAACGACTCCTCGAGTCCAGGATCCAGCTTCCGAATGAGCCCGTCCGCAGTTACGTCGAGGAGATGAAGCGCCTATTTCGCCGCGCCGATCCCGGGATGACCGAGGAAAAGAAAGTTCAGTTTTTAATGCGCGGCGTAAAAGAACAACTCTTTGCAAGCCTCGTCCGCCAGCCGCCAAAAACAGTCGAGGAGTTTATGCAAGAACCCTGCACGATTGAGAATACCCTCGACGTTCGAGCTCGGCAGTACAATCGCCCTTCCTCTGCCTGTGCAATCCGTTCGGACACGCCGGCCACCACCAGCGACAGCTTGCGGGAAGTTATCCGCGAAATCGTACGAGAGGAGCTACGCCGATTACTGCCATCTTCCCCACAGCCACAAGCAGCGACTCTGATGGATGTGGTACGGGAAGAAGTGCAACAGGCACTTGGCACCCCGACGGCCACAGAACCCCAGGCCATGACCTACGCCGCTGCAGTAAGTACTGCTCAGCCCCAGCGACAACCCCCACGTCCTCCCCGAGATGATCCAATCGTTCCACAACGCCGCCTACCAGCCCCCGCCAGCCCAGGCTATGACCGACGCTCAAGCCCCAGGAAATGCGACGCCTGGAGGACTTCCGACAACCGGCCGTTGTGTTTCCATTGCGGTGAGGCCGGCCATATTCTTCGTCACTGCCCGTACCGACGTATCGGTTTTCGAGGATTTGCCGTTAACGCCCCACGACCACGCTTCGGACAACGTCCGCACGAAATCGACGAGTACCTGCGTCGAGAATACACGCCGAACCGCTTTTCGCGCTCACCATCGCCGTCAACCTCGCGTTTTGCGTCGCCACGCCGCAGCTACGCAGCCGCGGTACGAGGAAGATCGCCTAGCCCCCGTAGGGGAAACTAAAGGCAGCAACCTCTGGAGGTGAGGTTGCTCACGAGCTAAACGCCGAAGATCCTCCACCGACCACGCCCCATGAAGACGCTGCACCCGCGACGCCGCATGAAGAACCGACACTCGCTGCACCGACGCCGCACACAATGAGAACCTCGACCACGACGCAAGCTACCTTGAAATCGACGCCGCCACGCAGAGGAGCATCGACCACACGCCCAACCCGTGACTCGCATACGCGACGAAGCCGTGACACGATGCTGAGAGCGACGTGCAATGCAAGAGCCAGGACCTCTGAATTAGAAGTGACTATCGAAGGCCGGAAAGTTACCGCTCTAGTCGACACAGGAGCCGATAACTCGGTGCTGAATGGAACATTCGCTGCGCAGCTCAGAAAAGTCAGAACGGCTTGGGACGGCCCACAAATTCGCACCGCTGGGGGCCACCTCATTACGCCATCAGGACGATGCACAGCGCGAGTGACTGTCAAAGGACATACCTATCCTGCGACCTTTGTTGTGCTACCGCAATGCTCCCGCGAAGTGATCTTGGGTATGGATTTCCTTAATGAGCATCAGGCGATCATCGACCTGCGATCCAAGCTGATCACGCTTTCGACGGACGAAGCCATCGCTTCGATGAAAACTCGGAAAAATCACGTTGCCCTAAGTGTCCTGGAGGAAGAAGCAAGCGTCCCACCCCGTTCAAGCGTTATCGTGACCGTAGGCGCCACGAAAGCCATAAACACTGAAGCCATCATCGAGGGGAACATGCAGTTGCTACTAGACCGAGGAATCAGCATCGCAAGAGGCATCGCACATTTCCGCAATGGCCAGGCCGAAGTACTGCTGACTAACTTCAGCGAAGAATACCGGCATATTAACAGAGGAACGACGATTGCTTTCTACGACGAAATATCTGACGTACGAGATTCCTTCGCCCTCTCCAACCCCTCCGCAGAAGATCCGCCTGACCAAGAGAACTCGCCCACTTTCGCCATCAACCCAGCCCTGCACCGGAACAGACAAGACCAGATCCGCAATCTGCTTCAAAACTACAGTGAGTGCTTTTCGACATCGCCGAAGGTGCGACAGACGCCAATTGCCAAGCATCGCATTATAACGGATCAACACGTCCGACCTCTCCGTCAAAGCCCCTACCGTGTGTCTCCGCGAGAACGACAAGCCATCCGGGACCAAGTCGAAGAAATGCTTCGCGACGACGTCATCCAGCCTTCAAACAGCCCATGGGCGGCACCGGCTGTTCTAGTGAGAAAGAAAGACGGCGCACTTCGATTCTGCGTGGATTACCGCCGCTTGAACAACATAACAAAGAAGGACGTCTACCCCCTCCCCCGCATCGACGACACACTGGACCGCCTCTGCAACGCCAAATATTTCTCATCGATGGACCTCAAGAGCGGCTACTGGCAAATTGAGGTCGACGAAAGAGATCGCGAGAAGACAGCATTCATAACTCCGGATGGGCTGTTTGAGTTCAAGGTGATGCCATTTGGTCTCTGTTCCGCACCAGCGACGTTTCAGCGAGTAATGGATACAGTGCTGGCAGGCCTGAATTGGCAGATTTGTCTGGTATATTTAGATGACGTCGTTGTCTTCGCCTCGATCTTTGAAGAGCACCTCAAAAGACTTCGAACAGTACTAGACGCAATCAAGTCGTCTGGCCTAACCTTGAAAGCAGAGAAATGCCACTTTGCCTACGAAGCGCTGCTGTTTCTAGGCCACATCGTTAGCAAGGAAGGAGTACGCCCAGACCCGCAGAAAACAGCTGCAATTGAACAGCTTCAACCGCCGGCCGATAAGAAAGCAGTGCGCAGATTTCTCGGACTGTGCGCATATTTCCGACGATTTGTGAAAAACTTTTTGCGCATCGCCGAGCCCCTGACCCAACTGACGAAGGCAGACGTGCCGTTTAAATGGGAAGCGCCGCAAGCAGAAGCCTTCAAGGAACTTCAGCGTCGTTTACAGTCCCCACTGATCATTGCGCATTTTGATGAAAACGCCGATACTGAAGTTCATACCGACGCAAGCAGCGTGGGACTAGGCGCCGTTCTCGTTCAAAAAAGTGACGGGCTGGAGAAGGTCATCGCATACGCTAGCCGTTCCCTTTCCAAGGTCGAGGCTAACTATTCGACCACTGAGAAGGAGTGCCTTGCCATTATCTGGGCTACGTCAAAATTCCGCCCCTACCTCAACGGACGGCCGTTCAAGGTGGTCAGCGACCACCACGCGCTCTGCTGGCTTGCCAATTTGAAGGATCCCTCTGGCCGACTCGCTCGATGGAGTCTGCGTCTCCAGGAGTTTCACGTCACCGTCGTTTACAAGTCCGGACGCAAGCACACTGACGCCGATTGCCTCTCACGAGCCCCTGTAGATGCACCGCCGCTGGACGACGATGAGGACGCCTTCCTGGGACCCATCAGCGCAAGCTCTTTTGCTCAGCAGCAACGCTCGGACCCCAACCTAAAAGGCCTCATCGAGTACTTGGAAGGCAAGGTTTCTTCACCCCCCGCTTCATTCAAGCGAGGACTGTCTTCTTTCTGTGTGCAGAATGAGGTCCTTGTGAAGAATAACTTTACAGCGAACAAAACAGCCTATCTCCTTGTTGTACCTACTTGTCTCCGCGAAGAAGTTCTACAGGCTTCCCACGACGAGCCGACAGCTGGACATCTCGGGTTTACTCGCACCCTCCGCCGCATTCAAGACAAGTATTACTGGCCCCGACTGTCTGCCGATGTCGCACACTATGTGAAAACATGCCGAGATTGTCAGTGACGAAAGACTCCTCCCACACGACCAGCAGGATTTCTGAACCCCATTGAACCTCCCTCAAGACCCTTTCAGCAGATTGGCATGGACTTGCTTGGCCCTTTTCCAACGTCAACATCTGGAAATAAGTGGATCATCATAGCGACCGACTACCTGACCCGCTACGCCGAGGCGAAAGCCCTACCGAACGGAACAGCAGCAGAAGTGGCCAAATTTTTCGTGGAGTGCATTCTTCTTCGACACGGCGCCCCCGATGTGCTCATCACGGACAGAGGAACAGCATTTACGGCGGAACTCACGCAAGCCATCCTGCGCTACAGCCAAACCAGCCACCGGAGGACAACTGCATACCATCCGCAGACCAACGGACTGACCGAGCGCCTGAACAAAACCATCGCCGATATGCTCGCTATGTATGTCGATGCCGAACATAAAACCTGGGATGTCATTCTGCCTTACGTCGTCTTCGCCTACAACACCGCAGTGCAGGAGACCACCCAGATGACGCCTTTTAGGCTCGTCCATGGCAGGGAGGCCACTACCACGCTAGACGCCATGCTGCCCAACGTTACAGAAGAAGAGAACGTCGACGTTGCCGCCTACCTTCAACGCGCAGAAGAAGCTCGAAGGCTTGCCCGATTACGGATCAAAGATCAGCAGCGGTCCGACGCCAGACGCTACAACCTACGAAGACGCAACGCGGAATACAAGCCAGGAGACCAAGTCTGGGTGTGGACGCCCATTCGCCGCCGTGGATTGAGTGAAAAGCTTTTGCGCCGCTATTTTGGCCCGTACAAGGTTCTTCGTCGGCTGGGTGAACTGGATTATGAAGTCATCCCTGACGCAATGACTGCATCCCAGCGACGCCGCGTACGACCAGAAGTTGTCCATGTAGTCCGTCTGAAGCCGTATTATGCGCTCTAAAGGCCGCTGCGTTTCCATGCTCTATTTTCCCAAGATTCGTTTTTCCCTTACTAGTCGCATTATTTGTTTTAATGCATCGGGTCGATGCTTCTTTGAGAGGGGAGTAATGCCGCGAATATTTGCAGTGTTTGTTCGTTTTTCAAATCTGCCGCGACACCACTTTATCGCTTTGTTTGCGACGCAAGACGCGACTAGATTTATCTCGATTGATCGCAGCCAGGCACAGCTGATTCTACGTTGTTCCGGAATGTTCTAGTAACTTTGCGCCCTTTATCTCAAATGTTCGCTATCAGCTTTAAATTGAGCACGGCCGACAGCGGCGGGCATTCTGTTCGACGACCGCCGAGCACGCTTGTCGCTTCGCCGCCGCCGAGTGATTCAGTCCATTTTGGGTGCAAGTCAGCCCAATAAACAGTTCTTTTAGAAGACCCTTTCGTCCGTCTTCATCGCTGCTTTGACTGCCGTCACCACTACGTGACAATATAGTATTTGAAAACGCATATAATAGTCTTCCGCATGCGCCTTGCAAGTGAGAGAGCACAAGTTATCGCCCTAGAAACCAGGTCATTCTTCGCCCAGTCATCACTGCTCTCTGGCGCTTACACTGAAGCGAATAAAAGAGCAAAACCTTCGCTTGGGCAGGGCAAAAGTCACAAATAAGGCGCATCTTCAGCAACAACGCTCCTGGAGCATTTATGTTGTGATACCCGCGAGCACACCCAGGCAGCTGTTAAATGTATTTTCAAGTATTCGCGGCCTTTATTTCGGCACCGTTAGCGGCCGCGAAATGCAAAATGTGAAAGCGATGACCGCATTTCGATGAAGAAGAGTTGCGAAGGCTACCATGGTCTGTGAGACATTGGAGCGTGCTTGAGGACCTCAGCCTACTAAAATTGATAGGAATTAAGCGCTCCACTCTGAGAACCCATGTGCAACTTTTGGATGCTAAACATCACATGACATATGATATCATACTATACGATACAATATCATACCGTACCGTATCGTACCTTACCGTACCACACCAAAAAATTTTATGCTCCACAAAAAAGAGCCAGCCCTATGGCTACCTCTTTTCAATACCCATCTCTAGCGTACCTATGTCACGTCTCGGAAATACTTCCTTCTCTGGAGTTTAAAATTTAAAGTTATAGAATAAAGCTTGGCTAATTATCTCCAATACTTGGCAAATAGCCACAATAAAAATGCACGAACCTCTACGCATGATTGCTATCACAATTATATTTTGACATCAGAAGTTCCGCTTATTTCTTTAATATTTGGTCCACCTTTGGTGTGGCACGTACGTATATACGCACCTGCTGTTTTCTGCGCCTGCAGAGTTTCGCCTCGCCTGATGTTTTGGTGAATGTACTTACAGCGATAGCTATGATATGGACATGATCATGGTGCATATAAAGTGCATACATTAAAGAGAATACCACATGACCGACTTTATTACTTAAGAACTCTGTTCCTGTGAGGCTTCGTCATTATGGCATGAACGACCGCAGGAATTGTTTCTTCAGTCTGTGGATTATGTAGTGCATACCGGCACTAAGAGATTGGCCACGAATTCGGCTCTTACTAAAAATGTAACGGGGTAGTTGAAGCGACACATTTTTTTTCACTTCTCTGAATGAGGCTTTCGACCTCAAGTACGTCTGCACTGAAATGTATGAAATGCCACATCACACTCTACCTTTTAGTCGGGTAACATTCAGAGCCTATAAAAATACATGTGCCCGCTGAAATATTGAAGCTCGTCTCCAAGCTCTGCCAATGGAGAAAAGCTATGCGTTCTATATTTCATGCCTCTTTTGGGAACTATCGTGGCTTTCTTATTACTGAAATTCTCAAGGACGGTTCTGTGAGCAAAAAAGCAAAAAAAGAAAGAAGTTAACCGTCTAGAACCGTAGGTAGACATCACCTCGGTTTGATGCGAACACACACACACACACACACACACACGCACACGCACGCACACACACACACACACACACACACACACACACGCACGCACGCACGCACACGCACGCACACACGCACACGCGCACGCGCACACACACACACACACACGCACGCACGCACACACACGCACGCCCGCACGCACGCGCACACACACACACGCACGCCCGCACACACACACACACACACACACACACACACACACACACACACACACACACACACACACACACACACACACACACACACACATGATTGAACACTCACGTTCTTTACAACGACGCACAAGCAGCGTGGGAGAAAGGGGAGTGTTACGTCTCGCCTACGACGCGCGGTATAGCCGGCGCGGATGCAACGGACGCCGCGGCTTCGTTCAAAGTGGCGGTCATTTTGGGCCCGTTCATCGCTGCCGCAACGCCTCCCGCCAAGCGCGTCCAGGCAGGTTTTAGTGCCACGTGTCGTCGTGCGTGCGTGTGTGTGTGTGTGCATGTTGGTGCCCACGCTTGTCAAATCGCGGCAGCCGGGGAGAGGAGCTCCCCAACTGGGAGGCGAGGAGGTCTGACCGGCGCCGGCCCGGCGGACGCGCCCGTCACGTCTGGACATGTTCAAGCGTCGCCGTATCGGACGCCTCTTCCCAAGCCGTTCCTTCTTGCCCTCGACTCCGTGGGTATAAAGGGAGCTGCCCCGGACGCCAACGAGGGACTTCGATTTCTTCCTTCGAGTAACGGGGTCGCCCTGACCGGCTGCTCTTTTGCGATGCCAGAATAAACAAGTTGTTCTGTTGCCAGTCGACTCATCCTTTGCCGGGACCTTCGGATGTTTCCAGCTGTGCCCCAGGCCGCCAGGCCAACGCTACCCTTGGGGCTTGCAACCCATTTGCAACAGGAGTAATCAGAGCTCGTGTCTGTAGTATCTATGGTCGCAGTAAAGATGGACAGCACTATTAATCCAACCATTCGCAAAGAAAAAGATGACATAGGAAAAATATCAGAACAAGGACTCACAAACGTCGTGACATCTTATGAGTCACCAAAAAAGAAAACATCCTGGGGACTCGAAAACACTGCCCGATGTGGGTCACCAAGCGCAGCTTTCACGAAGATAATAACAACGGAATGTCGGCGCCCGCTGATTGCATCGCAAAGAAGTGACAGCTGGCTTTCACATGATGATGTTTCTGTCAATGAAGCGTTGTCGTATTCAAATTTTTGTTAGGCGACTCGCAGCCGTATAAGACATTACAGATTTGTGTGTATAGCTACATGGGGCGGAGTAGTCACATTGAGGAAATAATAGAAGGCCTGCATGACATGCAATTGTTTCCTCCCATAGAACTGTAATTAAAGTGAAGTGAAATAAGCATTTGTGTTCGACCCAGCAGCTCAGAAATGAGCATCAAAATGTTCAGAAATGTTTGGCTTTTGTGCTGCTTTGGGCTTGTACAGAAATTCCACAAATACAGCACAATCACGTTCGCCAACTTTCTATTGAGGGTATGGGGAGACACCTGCCGGGGGCGAAGCCCGCCAAAGAGAAACTCGGGTGGAGAGATTAACACGCTATATACGACTTTAATTCCGCGAGGACAATCGCCAACTTGTTTCTGAAGAGTTAAAGACGTATTGAGCAGAAATGTCGACTTGGTAGCGTTCACTAGTCTCCATTCTGCGCCATAGATGAGTAGAATACACTTCATAAGTTTATAGTTATTGAGCGCTGCCTGCTGATAGCAGTCTCCGGCCACTTATCGTTATAATAAACTTCAGCATTTTGTGAACTGTTATTTTTTTAAATATTATGTGCTTCTTGTATACTTTATTTGCAGAAGGATTTTTTGCACATCTTAAAGAAAAAGGAATGCGGTCACGGACCATGTCATGAAATTCAAAGACGTTTCGGAACCTCGTACGGGTTACTTGATCACATCTTATTGTATATTTTAATATTATAGGCATTTATGCAGTATTTTTCGTAGCTCTTACCATATATTGCAATTCTAGTAGCAGGATCGTTATTGGCAGAGTAAATTATAGTTACAGATAGAAACAGATTAGTTTCCGGTAGAGTTTCTATCATGTGCACTGCAATTTGCCCGTTTACCTGCAGCTTCCTCACCGAGCTGCCAAAGGCAAAAAATCAGGTGACAAATCACTGCACACGTTATTTTATATCCGCCGTGAAAATATTTCTCTTCCGGCATTCCTTCATTGTTACAAGGTTTGGAAGTAATCAGGTGCCAGTGCCCACACTACGGCCAGTGCTGCAGTACTGGACGTACAGCAAGCAGCACTACAACCAAAGACTACCGCAACTCTCCTGCGACGCTTGCTGGTTATGTAAGTGTCCATGTGCCTCCTGCGGAAAAGAATCTGGTGCAGCTACGGGAATGATGTCCGGAAGTCAACGTGGATTCCGGCCCGGCCGCCAACAAATCCCGGTTCCTTACTTCCGCTGCCGCACCGCATCACGTCCACTAGCTTCATGTCAACAGCGCTGTCCCACCAGCGCCTGCCAAGACCGCCACACAAAGACGTTCCGAGACCCGTCACCGCTAGCGATGGTAGTTAATCGCGATCTCGGCCGCGCCGGTCGCATTTGGATGCAGGCGAAACTTTAGACACCCGTGTACTGTACGATGTCAGTGCACGTCTAAGAGCCCAAGGCGGTCGAAAAGTTCCGGAGCCCTGCACTGCGGCATCTCTCATAGCCTGAGTCGCTTTAAGACGTTCAACACCATCAGTCAACCATAGTTCATCGCTAGCAATCATCCTCCTCTCCACATGGCCTCTTTGTAAACGCGGCACCGTCCGCCGCCGCCGCCTTCAATGGGCTCGAGAACACCACAAGCATGATTACCGTGAATCACCTGCAGTGGCGTACATCCCGGGAGGGGGGGGGAGGGGGTCATGCCCCCCCCCCCCCGTCTTCGTTTAGGGTGGGGGACAGAGCATGCGAGCGTCTCCCCTCCCGTCCTCCTAAGATCATCCCGAGACTACTCGGTCGGCATCGAACAATACGAGCAGCACACGCAACACAGGAAGCCGCGGGAGCGGGAAGGCCTCTTCCGTGCCACAGAATGGCTCAGCTGAATCAGATGCTCTAAAAGCAGCGCTGTTATAATCACAATCTGCTGACAATCAAAGGATATGTCATGGCGACGTCTAACTGCATTTAATTTGACTTCAAGCCTCTGCTTTTCTGGCATAGAGTCAATCTGTGATTGAGACAGCCATTAATGATTTGCTGTTGGGTTGGTTGGTCTTCCATGATCTTTGATGAGCCAGTCCAAAAAAGACAATGGACAAGTAGAAGAAAGATGACGTTGACGGAAGCGCTTAACAAGTTTTATTTGAGAAGAAGCGGGTACAACATATTCATAGAGATTCCAGTCCGCACCCGAAACGTATAAAGCAAGGCAAGAACAATTTCTATATGAAGAACGCCACAGAAGATAGCAAAAAGACAAAAATGGCGTGACAAGTAAGTAGGACAAGTTTCTGTACGCCGATAAAAGACAGAAAGGGGTAGTAGCCAGCAAATGTTGCAAAGCTTATTTTATGCTTCATCAAGGCAAAAAACAGCTAAAGGCTGTGAAGAAGAACGTCACACAAGAAAAACGGGAAAACCAACGGTGATATAAATCATAGATTATGATCTTTGTTCCATTTTTTTCTAGAATAAAAGTTTATAGTTGAGCGCTTCCGTTCAGGTCGTCCTTCTACTTTACTGTTGTTGTTTATTTGCTCTGGTTCTTCAGACATCAAAGTCAAAGGGTTTATAGTCCTGCGCGTTTGAGGGTCGACACCACGCAAACCTTCGAAGTTTTCTTCGCGGTCTCTCTCCTGTTCAGACCTGGAGTACATTTTAACATCGCGCGAGACAGGCGCTGACAGGGGCGACTCTCGTCTTGGCGGTGTGCGTAAAGCTACGTCATCTCAGCTGGCCATCTTTGTGCAAAAAAAAAGAGAGTAACCTGAATACATCGAGCAACGTCCACCGCCGTCACTTTCAGTTTCTCAAACGCCAGTCTGATGACGCAGTCTGATTAATAATTGCGAATGTCCCTTTAGCCATTTCGCGCCCACACGTCTTATGAGCCAAAAATAAAATAGTCCTTCCGGTACCATGAAAGCCACGGACTCCGGTGAATCGGTGGTCCCGGGTTTGAACCATGGGCCAGGACGAACTTTTCTTTAACTACGAAGTTTCTGTGGAAGGTGCATAGCTTTCCTTTGCAGCTGTATGGCTCCGCTTGGATGGATACCAATGAGTAATTAGCTTCCTTATTACAAATTTACTCCACATTGGCGCATTGCCCTAAATATTTCACCAACACTGATGCGACTTTGAGTTATTGATTAATTGGGTCTCGCGGTACCATACGCTAGCCGTCCCGGTAAGCTCAGTTGGTAAAGCGACTGCTCCGATGACGCGGTAGTCCCAGGTTCGAACCCCGGACAAGGGTGAATTTTTCTTTACCTACGAAGTCTCTGTGGAAGCTGTATAGCTTTCTTCGGTAGCCGTGTGGCTGCGCTTGGGTGGATGCCAATGAATAATTAACGCCCTAAATATATCTTCATCACATGTCGTTTACATCAAATCAAAAGTAATGAAACCCACAAGACACCGTCAGTGTAATTTATTGCCATATTTAGCAGCAGTCAGTCCTTACGAGTGAGGCCGGAAGATTGGAAAGCAGGCAAGGTTGCTCCCGTTCCGAAAAAAGGTCTCACATTCATGTGTTGTAGTTAGCGCCCTAGTTCACTAACGCGCGTTTGATCGACGCTAATTACACATGTGCTGGACTCCCAATTATAAAATTATTGATGTCTATATTCTCTTTTTTCATCTCAATGACAACAGCTTCCGCCAAGGGCTCTCATGTGACTCTCAACTCGCTTTATTCATCAAGGACATAAGTTATCTGGATTTAAACACATCAGTAGATGGCCGTTTTTTCGCTTTCAAAAAGGCATAAAGTTTCCCAGGAAACGCTTCTACTTAAACTTTCATCATTATACTTTAACACTCCTCTTACTGGAAAGGGTGTGCTATTTCCTTACTATCCGGAAACAGATTGTCTACGTAAAGAATGTATTGTCGATTTTCTCTCCAGTATCTCCCGTTATCCCCGAATGCAACGTACTCGCATTCTTGCTTTTTCTAACCTTTATTAATGGCCTGCCCAATAATATCGCGTCTCATATCCTTCTATTTGCACGCGACTGCTTAATCGACTGAGCCATCTGTAACAGCTGTGATTCTCGCATACTTCAAGATTACATAAACGTTTTTAAGCCTGGAACGACAAATAGCAAATGTCCTTAACATAGCCAGCAATTTTAGACAAAATCACTTTTGAGCTGAAAACAGTTTATGAAGGCAATTTTTTCATATAACGCAATATTCCACTATAAAAATCAATATACCCGCAGATCACCCAGCGGTGGTCTTGTAATTTTTTTTTCTATTCACGTTCTCGCTACCATCGAAAGCGTTCCCCATTGGTTTTCTATGGCAGTCTTACCTGTGCCATGCGATCGCTGAAAACACTTTATAAGAAAGTTTTTGCTACAATTCAGAATAATGGACCATTGCCTTCAATATTTTCATAAGAGTGTCCTACAATTTTCAGTTTTCAAACTTTTTGCCCGAGAAAGTTAAACTTCCACACATATAAGACATTATTACTGTCCATTGAAGCGAAAGCTCTCAGCCCATGAAATATGTCATATGTGGCTCCGAAATATAATCCGCTCGGACATAACCTAAGCAGCATCTTTTCTAACACACCAACTTTGACTGCACATGAAACAAACACTACGAATGGTTCCAA
>JARKHS020006378.1:0-118476 GCA_030143305.2 Amblyomma americanum | reverse complement strand
TGGCTCCGGCACGGCCCCATAGTCCGCTGTCGCTTTAGTCGATTCATTCGTCCGGAGGTCTGAAAGCAGGTTAAACGGAATACAAAGAAAGAAGTCATTGAAGTTCAGTAGTTAAGTTACAGATGATGTTTCTACATACGCTGTGGTTGGTCGGAGCACCCATCATTGTAGCGTACAGTTGGATGTAAAAAGTTGGATGCCACGTCTTGAAAGCAAGCGTTCTAGAAGCCTCAGGTATGAAACCGTCATGATGTTGGGTTCTTCGGCGCTTCTGTGCATTTGTTGTTGCCGAACGTTAAGTTTCGGACCCATACTTTATCGAAATGGTCAGAGTTGAATACCCGTCGAACACACCCAGGGTTTAGAGCTTTCAACATCATTTATATTGCCGTTAAACTCTGCTGAAGAAAACAAGAGTGCGAGTCAAATGCGCTTGCAAGGAGGGGAGTTTCGACTTCTATGTTTTGCTCTTCGCATATTCGAAAGCAGCCTCCAGCACAATGACGCTGAGGTTCAAAATCACTGACTTCACTCACGTTACATTAAGGAGTTAGCGACCTCACATCAGTATGACAGTGTGACCTGACCTCAACCACACGTCACGCTGTCATGTTGAGGTCAGTTCGATGTGATGTCAAGCTCAAGAGGCCGGAGCCCCAGAAGGTTGCCATTCTTTTATCGCCAGTAACTTCAAAACAACATTTATTGGCATAAGTGCCCGAATTAATAATGTAATAAACATACCTTAGATAAGTTTTCGGATACCTCGCACACTCGATAAGATGAGGGATATATGCTTCACTTAAAGTGTACGATCGGTACTTTCTGAATTATTTGGTACTTTGCGCGAACGATAAGTAACACTGACCTAAACAATAATCTTTTTCTCAGACGTTGTTATTTATGGCAACACTGCGGTCAGTACACTCCTGCCGGCATCAGCTTGAAAAAAGATGTAGAATTGCATTGCGTATAACTGTGTTAAACAAGAAGCACTAAAAACGCAGCTATATTGCTTGAAAAATCATTTTATGACCAGCCTAAAGGTCGTTACTTAGTGCGTAGCCTTATACAAGGATTTGCATCGGCGTAGACTTTGCCTGCGTCGTGGCACGTAGAAACCGACGACTACGGCTCTCATCTCATACACAATTGAGAACAAGAATCTATGTAAGGCAATCGTGGGCGCACGTGAAGCTATGCCCTTTGTTACCATGTCTTCCAGGCGGAACTGGGTGACCGCTCGTGAAACGTTGCACATGATAATTTCCATAAATCTGCATGTTGTTCGTGTGCCTGTTACACGCACAATGTGGGACATAAGGAATCTATAAGGACAATGCATTCGGAGAAGTAAAAATTCCTACATACTCTGTACGACGTCATGCACATCATACGGAGATCATATAGAAATATACAGAGAAGATAGAAAATGTGTTGAAATTTTGTTTAAAGCATACTGATTTCGGCATATCTTTAATTTCGTATGGAGTACGTAACCCCACTATTGCGTGCACGCCGTTCATTGGAACGTTTCAGTAAGGATGCGAGCATTCTGGTATTAAGTTTCTTTTGGTTGAAGAAACATGGAGCCGTAAACCTCCCGCTGTCGCTTCTTGTCCCACTTGGAGAACTACAATTTCTTGCTTCTGTTCTCCGTGGTCATGCACGAAGAACTCTGTGACCAGTCATGTTCTGATTGCTCCAAGTGGTGAGCAACGCTCTCACACATGTCGCAATTCTCGCTTCGCCATCTTCCGCCGCAGACATGCCATGGTGGCGCTTCCGGTGTACTCTGCGGGTGGCCGTCTGCGCATGCTTGGCAGCTGCTCTTCTCGTCTCAGTGCTGCTTTGCAGTAAGTGAATGTGTGTGTCCAGTGGTTCCATTGAAATGGTTTGTGTGAAGCTGGTAAAGCATAGCGCAGTTGGAGCCAAAGAGTTGGCGAGGTTTCTATGATTCACCGTGAAATGAACCAAGGAACACATGGCAGAGCGAAAGCCGGGATAAAAGGCACACAAAATTAAAAGTGGCTTTGCTACGGCTTGCCTTCTTTTCTTCAGGTATTCTGTGCAAAAACATCATTTAGCCACAACTAGCCCACCTTTGCACCATTTTGAGTTAGAAAAGTTTTTCCTTGTGCTTGCCATGTAAGCAGGAGCTAGGCCAAGAAACGTTTTGAACAACAAAAATAGTTGAGGGATTCGATGCTACGCAACACTCTCACAAGCGACGCCATTTGCTCTGGTCCTCATTTGCCTTCGGAGCTTAATTGTTCCGAACTGTCGGGTAGCCTGAGCGTTCACGTGCTGGCTAATCAGAATTTATCACCATCGCTATTGTCCCGTTCTGCGCCACTAGCTGTCATGAGCGACGCAATAAACAAGATTCAGGATTCAACAGTCGAGCATCACTTTAAAGATTCCCCGTGCCTTTGGGCCGGCTATACCTCAAGAGCCTATACCTGGTTTTTGATGATGATGATGATGAATTTTTATGGCGCAAGGGCATCTGAGGCCAAAGAGCGCCATGGCACAAGGTATTTTCGATTTCTCAAGGTGGGGTCAAAGACCCATTTCCCAAGCACTTCACCCGAAATAAGCCGAGCACCAGACCAGGGGAAAGCTTGTACCCATTGTATCACCGGTGGGTACCGGCGGCACTGGGGATCGAACCCCGCACCTCCCGCATGCGAGGAGGATGCTCAACCACTCGGCCACCGCTGTGGTCCTATACCTGGTTTTTAAATCGCCGGGATTGTAGTGGAGGGTTTCAGGCAAACCATTTTTTTTTCTGGCGGTGCGATTCGCAAAACCACATAGGTGTCACTTTTTCATTTTGATCAATAACCATGGTAGAAATTAGTAGTGCCGTAAAATTTACAGAAATTCTATTAGTGGATAAAACTGAGCAGGAGACTACATTTTTCAGAAATGTTGAGAAAATATTCGAAACAACATAATGCGCATAATTAACTGACAGGTACCCCCGTAGCTTCGCAACTGAAATATATTTTTATGAATTCAGACTTTCATACACTGACTGTTCCCTGTTGCTTTGGCTTTACAAGGACTGCTGATTGCTGCCACGTGGTATTGGCGGAGGATACATTTGTCTGCACTCATAGAAGTGATGAGGCAAAGAATGCAACTACTTAGCAACACTGTATTGTGCGAGAAGTGCCTACCACATATGAGGTCATCTGCTTAGCCAGTACAAGGCATCATCGCAAGGACCACGTGTTGTTGCAGCCTCTCCAGGCGCGATTTCAATGAGCCTGCGAGAACCGGGAGTGTACCGTCGAAAGTTGACAGCATCAACGATAAGAACGAAGCTGACAAACAAACCTACCAGCTTAGATAGATAGATAGATAGATAGATAGATAGAGTAGATAGATAGATAGATAGATAGATAGATAGATAGATAGATAGATAGATAGATAGATAGATAGATAGATAGATAGATAGATAGATAGATAGATAGATAGATAGATAGATAGATAGATAGATAGATAGATAGATAGATAGATAGATAGATAGATAGATAGATAGATAAAGAGGAGGAGGGAAAGACAGCGATGTTAACCAGAAAGGGGTTCCGGTTGGCTACCCTGCACTGGGGAAGAGGAATTAGGGGACTAAAAGGAGGAAGAGAGAAGTGGAAAAAGGCATAACACAAGCACACACGCTTACTTCTTTGAAAAGATCTGTTGATCTAACTGCACCATAGATCCAGACCAGGTTTGATGGCGTGCTGTCTCAAATACAACGGAGCAGTGGGGCGGCTTCGTTGTTTAGGGACAATGCCATCTGGAAGTTTTCAAGGTAGAGGGCTTGAATTTGTGTCGCTGTCAAGGTACTGGCAAGGCAGGCGACTATTCGAGGTTGAATACGGCATGGTGATGAGGCACGAAGAAAAAAGGAAGCTTAGCGCTTTCGGTATATTTTCTTATTGACTAATTGCTGCTGGACCAACGTGCACGAGGCGAGAGTGATGAATTTTCATGTGGCCGTGTAGGGGCTAATGTTATACACTGCCATGAAACTTTGTGTTCACAGAGATGCTATCTACACAGATTTCAAAACTTGCTGGAGAGATTGACAGTGAAAAGGAGTTTGCCGTATACTTGAAGACAATGCATGCAACATGAAAGCTACACAGCGGAGATCGTGCGCCAGCTATACGTTACGTCCGAAAGCTGGGTTTTTGCCCCAGGGTGCCAAACTTGCTTTCTTCTCAAATTCTAGTTATTATTAGTAATACTGCTGCAAGAAGTTAAGGCGTTGCTATATGTGAGCAAGTGCAATAAGAAACTTTAGCGTAAATTATGTTCCTTTGAAATGCAAGAAAGTGTCCTCTGATGTCAATTCTAAGCTCTGAATTACATTGTAACTGAACCATAATACCAAATTAAAAACACTTTTTGGCGTTTTTTTGACACAGCCGTCTATTACACGTTAAATGTTGACTGAAATAAATGTGGAATATATTTGTTTCGGGCAGCAAACCGTGCCCGGCTCATTTTCGAACTTTCCATGCCTTGCGAAAATGACAGAAAAAAACTTTTTCTTTTCCCGAGCCTTCCCATCGCTACTGGGATTCCGGTGGGACGCAGTGCTTAATCCCCACCCAGTACTTTTTGAACGGAAGGTCGTTGCTCTTGCACTACCGCCACATTAATTGTCTCAGAGCGCGATGGACGTTGCAGGGGCAGTATCCACAGCGCACGAAGGTGATACAGCTGTTAGTGCCAATCTCACATTGACCGCGAAAAGGCGGATACCGGAAACTTTTGCTATTTCATTGAGAAGTCCTGTAATTTGCAGGATTTCGTGCACCTTTCCCGCCAGCGTGGAGTCTGGCAGGTTTTCTTGACGACAACGGTGGCGGACCAATGAGGAGAGGGGGCCCGACGCTGTACGTGGTGACGCCCACCTATCGCCGGGCCACTCAGGCCCCCGACCTGGTGCGGTTGTCGCAGGCGCTCCTGTTGGCCCAGGCGCGCATCTTCTGGGTCATCGTCGAGGACGCCGACCAGCCGTCGGCACTGGTGCGAGTCCGCTCAGCGGAGATACCACAGACATGGATGAGCCCCAGTGGCCCTGGTACCGCAGGAAGCGAACCCTGTCCTGTCGGGCGAATAAGGGGAAAAGTGGCATTCAGATGTTAGATTATTTTATACGCAGTATAAGGGGCCCCTCGCTTCGCCTCTCCTGTCCTTGTCTGGAGTATGTGGTCTTAATAGGCTATTCTGTATTGGAGTGGGCTCTTTCATGGGGTGGGCTGAAGGGGTATCGCAATAGAACCGTCGTTGTATCGACACCTTCTTCGATATGACGCAACGTGTTCAAACGAACAAATATTTCACGTCCAGGTTTCACAAGAATGAATAACCAGTTCCCAGGCTTCACGTCATCATGAGGAAACGAGGAAAGAGGAAGCAGCACTATCATTGGTCAAACGTTTTCAGGGGAATTCCCAAAGGTGTACAATCGTAATAAGGGAGCTATTACTCAATGACATCAACACGAGCGCAGCCATATGGCTACAAAGGAAAGCTATACAGCTTCCAAAGAAACTTCGTTAAAAAGAAAAGCTTTTGCCTTTGTAAGCGCATTAGAGAGCTATCATTACCACTTATTAGCTACTGTTTAGAGGTATTGTTGACAGCTGATTCCAGGCCTCGGCAATTGTAACGCCTATGTATACTTTGAAAAACGCCTTGTCAATGCCCTAGGCAACACGCTGAGAAAAATAGGGGACTAATGTGGGGAGTATAAAATGTCAGTGAAGCTGACATAAGGAGGTATGCACGGTTCTGACAAAAAAGACCAATATGAAATTCTTCTCTGATGAAATTATCTCCTCAGGGCTAACTAGAGTCTCCGAGTGAAGTATTATGAATTGTCGTTGCATCTCAGATTGAGCTAATCTGTAATATAGACGTCATCTAAACTTTCGTCGTTCGTATTAAAATGAAACATGGGATCCGCTACACTTAAACTTATACTTCTTGGCAACACATCGACGATTGTCATACTTTTAAAATATAGCATAACCTCCTTGATGGCGTGTGCAAAGCAATAGATAAATATTTTGTAAGACAGCCGATGACAAATGCCTGGTTTATTTTTAATAAATACTATGCCTTGGGTCCTGCACCAATATTATGAAATACGCCGACAGCCAGCAATGATGGCATAGTAGGAAGCCTCAGGTTTCTCTTCCGTCATCCCAATAACACGCTTAAGACCGACGGTAACGGATGAGTGTCATTTCCAGGTTTCCGCATTACAAGAATACATTAGAAGACATCTAACTGAATGCACATTTATGAAACACGTCACTGTGTGTTTTTTAACAATAGCAAACTTGAATAGCCATTCTCTATTGGATAAATACGGAAATCAAACGACTTGCCCCCCCAAGAAAAAAGGAGTGAAGTGACAATGCTATGTAACGACACCTGTTCTTGCGAACGATTCTCACGACATCGCTCTGGTTAGCGTGGGGTGGTGCGGTCGGGCGCTCTCGATCAAGTGAGTAAACAAACAAAAAACAAAGAAACAAACAAACCAACAAACAAAAATAGTTGAATAAATAAATAAATAAATTGAACTGCTGCAGGAATGTAATTGCTTCCGTGTTTAGCATTCCAATCCTACATTCGCGTTACAGGGTTCCCTTGCACAGCCATACCCAGCAATTCTGGACAAAAGCATTTTTAAACAGGAACCAGTTTATGAACGGTATTTTTTTTTCATACATTGTAAGATTTCACTAAAACCATAAATATATCCGCAGATCTCCCCTCGGTAGGCTTGTATTTTTGTGCTAATAACGTTCTTGCTGTCGTCAAAAGCGTTCCCCATTGGTTTTCTATGCCAGCCTTAACTGCTCGGTGCGAGTGATGGAAACACTCTAAAAGGACGATTTTGCTGCACATCGGAAGAATGAACCATTACCTTCAATACATTTATAGAAATACCTTACTTTATCCTAATATTGAAATTTTTTACTGAAAAAAAAAACAGGAACGCGCGCACGAACTGCAGGAGAATATGTGAACGCGACTTGCAGGTTCGTGGCATAATGCGCCGCACTGGCTTGCCCGGCGTCCAACTCGTGGCGAGAACTCCAGCCGAGTATCGGCTACACCACAAAGGCCGGGGAGTCACCCAGCGGATGAAGGCGCTTGCCTGGCTGCGTGCCAACGCCAAACTCCCCGGGGTTGTGTACTTCGCCGACGACGATAATGCCTACGACCACAGCATATTCTCCCAGGTGAGCTTACAGCTGAACTTCCGCCACATTCTGTTGCCTCGCTTGTAGCGTGTGTCTCGGGCTCTTAACGGTAAGGACAGCGGCCCGGAAAAGCACGCCTGCGACTATACCTGATGGCCCCGGTTCTTTCGCTTCATGGAGAGATGACGTGTGCTCAAGTTTTCTGCGCGCACAGCGGCCCGATTCCAAGGGACTTGCGGGGTTTCTGTTTATCGCTTTCGTTGTAGACAAAAACGGCATGCTACATCTTTCAATGTGTTCTTTTCAACAATCGTGCTTAAATGTGCCTGTCCGTCGGTTGGTCTTTCGCAATCCTTCAAATAGACGAGTTCATTGATTTTTGACCGGGGTGATGTGTACGCATACCATTCGCGGCAATGTTATGCACAGCTCTTGCATGAGAGATGTCCTTATCCTTATTTAGTCCACGCGACGTACCTTTCGGGTACCGACTACCTCTCAGTGACATGTTGTTTATAAGGCTGCAGTGTGGCAGAATAACGTAATCTCTTCGATTATTTTCCAGCACGGTATGTGTACAATATGCAAGATTTAAAACTTTGCGGATCATGTTTCGAGCGTGAAAGACAAATAGGCAGAGGAAAAGGATAGATGATTCAGGACGCGGTGTCCGTGACCTTCCAGAAAAGGATAGCGTTAAGAAAAGACAATTTTTAACACATGCTGTTGGGCTAATTGGTCTTCCATGACCTTTAATGAACCGGCGCAGAAAGATAACGGACAAGTAGCAGAAGCACGATGTTTTCAAGACCAAAATGGCTTTTCCCTAGATTCCTACTGGACTGGAGCCTGTATAAATATGTTGTCGCAGTTTCCTCTGAAATAGTAGTTGTTACTTCAGCGCTTCCCTCCAGGTCTTTCTTCTTCTACTTGTTCGTTGTCTTTTTGCGCTGGTTCAACAAGGATAAACATTTAAAGGTTTTAAAATTTTTACCTTTCATGCACCGTCGCCAAATTTCATTTCATGACCGCCTTTCATCCACCGGCGTCCGTGGTATCCACTCTTTTCACAGCAAGAGCTCTACTCCTCGGAGTACAACTTCCGATTTCGAAGTGGATGAGACGTTGACATTCAATGCCTCACAAGATCAAACCGAATTTAACTGCGTGATGAGATGGCCCAGGCTATGGTAGTATGACCACGTGATCATATGACTACAACCATTGGGTACCTGACCTTTGACCTTGTCCTTGACCTTTGACATTTGATTTAAGACAGTGGAGACCATGCTTAACAGAGCTTTTGCTCGTATAACTATGTTCAAGCCACGTTGAACCTCAGTCACTTTTTCGGTGCGTTTCTTCCACTGGAAACGTGAAAACATGTAGCCGGTCCCCGACTAGAGACCTGCCAACTACGCATAGCAAGGCTTTGTGTTTAGTTGTGAGAATTAGGAAGAGTTCACGCGCCCGAATCCAACTGTCCGAGCGTTCTAACACGTGCATGAAACGCTTTCTGCGGCAGATGGCGCGAGTTCAAGCCGTGGGTGTGTTTCCGGTGGGATTGATAAGCGCCTTTGGTATCAGCTCCCCCGTGGTGTCGCCTGAAGGTCGTGTGGTTGGATTCCACGACGCTTACCTCCCGACCCGTCGCCGCTTTCCCGTGGACATGGCCGGGTTCGCCGTCAACCTTCAGCTCGTGCTGGCAGCTGATGATCTCCGGATGCCCCACAAGCAGGGCATGCTGGAGAGCGACTTTCTCACCAGCCTCGGCGTGGATCGCGATGAACTTGAGCCGCTCGCCAGCAACTGCACTGAGGTACGATTCCCTTGCGCCCCATGCTGATCGCTATTCCATGGTTTATGTAATTGCCTTCACGGAGCGACATCTTAAATGCTCATCTTTAAACACTGCTGGCGATGCTTACCGCTGCATCAGAAGCGCGTCTGACACTGGCCGTGCTTTACTACTTCTCATTGCCTTCGCGCAACGAGAGCTGTGAACTTTGTTTCTTGGAAGACACAATAAGGCACTGCAAATGGTGCGGGCACTAACGTCAAGTGTATTCAAACTTGTAACAGCTGACATGCCGCAGTTGACGCGGTGCAGATGGCTTTTTTGTGCTGGACTCAGCAAGGTTACTATATTGCGTATTATACGAGAAATTGGCGTGTGATGACACCTTATCTGTGACAGCAGGACGTACACATACTGCCTGTGTACCGTGTACAGAGGTGTGCGCTTTCTTCAAAACATGCAGACACATTTAAATCCAGCAGCGACTGATTAAGAAAAACTGTCAGCACGATTACGATGCACGGTAGTGCTTTATCACAACGCAGCTGCTCTGGATGATTTCTGCGTTTGATTGCAGTTCTGCTGTTATTTATGTTTTTTTGAGCAAGTTGAAGTATTCAGTTGAGGAGTAATTACTAAGTAGCATGGACGGGAACGCAGCCTGACAGGTACAGACGAAATCTATACAGGTTTCTCAGAAGATTAGCAGTTGACGAAAAATTCGTCCTGGTCTGGAACCAAGCCCGAGACCACAGCCTGTCCAAGACAGTAGCTTTACCAACTGAGTTAATCAGAATTGCAAGCAGATATGTAATTCACTTACAGACTACCATTAATATGATTTGAATTAAGCTGAAGTAATAAAGCGGCTGTTAAAGCTGGATACTGCCAACGTCGGCGCTGCACTTCTGGTTGGTTGGTACGAACTTTATTTAAGCCACTTCTGTGCATCAGGTGAGGGTGGATGAAGGGGGAGGGGGTTGAGCAGAGACGGCGAAGGGCCCTCGGGCCGCTCTAGATGACCAGGTACTGTTGGGCCGCGGCAGGCTTCAATGTCCAGTTCACGATGCGAAGCTGCAGCTCCGGCTGTGAGCTGCGTAGAGCAGTCTCCCACCGCTGTTGTGATTCTATCGCTTGAAAGAGAGGTTTCGGTTTGTTGGAACAAGTTTGGTAAGTGCGCTTAAAATCCACTCTTATACAGCCGGATCTTAACGGCGTCAGCGCTACGCTTCTGCGGAGGCAACGCGTTTAAGATGGCGTTTACCTATAAATTGTAATAGTCCTGTGAGGTCAAAACAGGCGCGCTCTAACTGCGCATTACCAAGTGTCTTAACCGTGCCTCTTCCAACTCTTCCTTAGTCCCTGCATGGGACGGTCCAGGCGTCCACATGGTGTATGGCTACTGCCCGGCCTTCCCTTATAACCCTTATAACTCCCGCACAGACGCTCGCAGAGCGTCCTAGAGGAATGTTGAAGCTTATTACGGCTTCTTACGATCGCGGGCTTCACCGGACGACGACGATGGTTGCACGATGCGTGAGGGACGGACTGCGTGTCCGCTCTTGTGACACGATCGGAGCGAAAAAGCAGCGCGTAGTCACGAGGTAAGAGGTTAGCGCGAGTAAGAGCCGACGACGACAAAGGTTATGCTACGGACGTGAAGCCTTATGTAGAGCGCTCTAGTAGTGTGCTCCACGCAATGAGACCTAAATTTAGAGCGCAGTCCATGGTTTCCGAGCGAACTGGTCATAGCAGGCACACAGGACCGCTCAAATCCACCGCCTCTCCCGTACCAAACACGGCCGGCTCATACTTGACCGTTTCGACGTCAACCCCATAGGCGACGTCTACCTCTTGGCCCCCATTCCGGTAGGGGTCCGTAGACGTCTTGTCATCAGACCAAACCCCCACAACAAGCTACCTGGCCGCCATGATACGCACCGCCAGCTCAAAGCCCAACCACTGGATGACACATACCTTGCCGACGAGCATGCAATATACGTGAACGCGCCACAGCAAAATGCAACCACATACGTGGCTTGTACAGCCACGTCATAATCTACTCTCGTCACCACCGCCACAGTACTAGCCTGCTCGCTCACCGCGGCGGAAGGAACTGCCACCCCGCTGGCCATCGCTGACTCACGTACGCGCACAGCCGTAAGCGACTCCAAAGGAGTTATAAAAAATTACTCGGCAAATTTTATCTGCCCCCCCCCCCCCCCCCCCGCTGCACGCATCATCCGCGACTGCACTCCCGACCATAATATCAACCCGCTCTGGGTACCCGCCCAAGCGGAAAACTCTGGATACGACGGGGTCGACCGACCAGCACGAGGCCTAACCAACCGGGCGGCTGGCCCCACTGATCCAAACCATCTTGCTGAGGCTTCCAAGGTCTTTGCCGAAATTACCAACCTCCAAATACAGGCGATCGAGACGCCAATTCCCGCCTCCCTACCCCGACTTAAATCGAACGAAAGCCGCCATGCTCCGCAGGGTTGTCCAACGGGCTAGTTGGTAATTCATATTTGGAAAAAACAGCGCACCCTAAGAAAAGGACGGAGAAAGATAGGACGACAGAGCACTGTGTCGTCCTATCTTTCCCAGTCCTTGTCTTAGGGATTGCTGTTTTTTCTTTCCAAATATACTCAGCAGGTTGCAGGCACAATCGATCTTTAGCAATTCTAGGCTATTACTCATCAAAGACGGGGAATACTGCCAGCTCCCTCCAAGGATAGATGGAACCAACTCCTCAGAAGGCCGAACAAGACCATCTAATTGGCACTCGCTTCGTGGGCTCAGGAAGTTGCCCCCACCTTGGGGCCACATCAAGCTCACCTGCCCTAAATCTCGACATGCTATGGCAATAAAGTTGTTTTCTCTCTATTTCTGGCCGTGATCACCTTGCTTGCAAGTGTATGGCGCTTTACATGAGTGTGAGCTTTTTCTATAAACGGTAGAAACTGCAACAATATGTCGGTTTTTACGGAGATGAGTGCGCCGCTCGAGCGATCTATACAAGGGTGACGTGGACAGTACAGGGGAGGGGTGGAGGAGGAAGGGGGTAGTCATGTCAACAAACGGGCCATTAAAAGGAAGAGCTGCACTCACTGCCGATATACCGACGGCCAGAAACAATGCATGTGCGCATTTAATGGATGGCGACTACCGCGCACTTCGGTTGCCAATCGGCTGGCTGCGGTCCGACCTGTCGGGCTGTGAGGTTTAACTCGTTACGAGGTACAGGCGAAAATAACATTGCATAATGCTGTCGGAAATCGCTTTATTCAAGGGACGCTCAGATAATAACTTAGGTCAGTCACTTGGGGCGCAGTTCTATAGGGCCTGGGAGTCTTCAGGATGTTCCAGTAGCGAGCTCTTTCCGTATTTTGCGCAAGTGCCCTCTGCTCAGCTGATTCACCAGGAACACACGTCACGAGTTTCATTGTTTGCTGAAACAACCTGACCTTCGTTCCCGCGCCAACTTCTCTGCCTCGGTCACCCTCGCTCTCTCTCGCCGCGTTCTGCCGACCACCTGGAGACCATACAAGAGATACTAGAGGCCAGAGTACGAAAAGGAGGCTTACATAACCGTCTGAAAAGTGACGTCATTAGCGCATCGCATGCCAGCTATCGTTCCGATGCAGGGAGCTCCTTCGTAATACAACTGCGGGCGTCCACGGCAGCGCCAAAGCCCGACGAAGCGACGAAACTTGATGCGAGCACGATGCGCGAAACAGCGACTGTTTCGCCATCTGCAGTGTTATATTACCTGTATTTGGTGTAGCGCGTGACTGGGAACAGAGGACCATAGTCAAGCATATAGGGGAGTTTCAGTGACCCATAGGTCTCTAAATTCTGTGGGTGCATCCTCGAAACGCATACAGTTGGAAACTTCTTACATGCTGTTTTATGTGCCAATTTTTTATGTTGCCGCGAATCTTTGCAAGATTGTTCATACTTCAAAGCTGTCGGCACGCCGCTTTATCGCTTTGTTTGCGACGCGAGACGCGACCAGATTTATCTCGATTGATCGCATCCAGGCAGAGCTGATTGTACGTTGTTCCAGAATGTTCCAGAAAATTTGCGCGCTTTATCTCGAAAGTTCGCTATCAGCTTTAAATTGAGCACGGGCGACAACGGCGGGCATTCTATTCCACGATCGCCGAGCACGCTTGTCGCTACGCCGCCGCCGAGTGATTCAGTGCACTGTGGGCGCAAGTCAGACCAAATAAATAGTTTTTTTTAGACACTATTTCGCAGGATTTCTGCTTTCCGGACTGCGGTCACCACTTCGTGATGATATCCGTTATGGTTTTTCGTATCATCTGGGCGACATTTTTCGCGAACCACCTTCGGACTTCACTGAGCGATAGAGGGACGTTAAGTCCATGCCTTCATGATACAGACAGTGCTTGCCGCGTTCAGGCACTGAAAACCGATTGTTACTGTCAGTTGATATTTCAGGCTCGCTGTGGTGAATGACTGCGAAGTCGTCACTAGCACCTCTCTAATAGCCACAATGTCCACTTTCTTTCACAGGTTCTCGTCTGGCACACGAAGACTGTCAATGGGATTTTTCCTTCTATGAAATCAATTCGAGACAAGAAGGAATTGGTGAACACCAACATACCCAAGTTGTACAAGAGCACCTTAGGCATGTAAATAAATAATTCAAGAACCCATAAGCATGAGCAGGACAATTGACGCTTATCTCGAGTGGGATCTTTCGAATCGCCGACGTGTTCAGGTAAACATTCCTTCCGGAGGAAACATTGAATGGGGCCCAACACCAATTTTGCTACTTAAATACGCCCAGTAAGCAGTAGTGTGCGATGCATTGGGGCTCAGTCGCTGTGGCGACGCTAAACTAGTAATACAACAAGTAATATTACTACTACTTCTCCTGCTAGAACAGCAAACACCACTGGTAATGCTACTACCAGCACTACTTTTTACACAACCATTATTGCTACTAGTACCGCTACGACTACGCCGCTGTCTGCTACATCTAATACTGCTATAACAGCAACTATTACTACAAGTACTACTGCTACTACTCTTAATATATCTACTACTGCTGCATGAACGACCACAAGAAGAAAACAGAAGTGTTCTCACCAGGTTATCACTACACTGGTCTGATCGAGCCTGCGGTATCGAAATAAAGAATTTTAAATACACCGACTGTTGTAAACATCACCTCACTTGTGTTGTTGGCCTCATAAAATGGCACATACCCACAAGGGTGACTGGCCATAACCAGGTGTATTGCAAGTTGCATACGGCAAACATGGGATGACCTTAAAAATTTGAGCAAGTCAGTTTCCGTGACTGAGGTGGTTGAGGTAGGTATTGGGGTCAAATACGCTTAAATTTGAGAAAAGTATAGTTAGTAAAACAACAAAATTGATGGCCTAGCTCTGTTAGGCGAGGATATACGTAGCGAAAGCGCGGCGACATCTGGTTCGGAAGAGTTAACATATGAAGCCCGTGCATTCACTCGATGCTCCTTTATTCGCGATTATACTTTGAGCCGTCGTGGCGGAGGGGTAGTGTCTCCGCCTGAAACGCCGAAGGCCCTGGCTTGATTCCCAGCCCCGAGACAAGGTTTTTTTTTTATTCAGAGAGTGTGCGGGGGTTTCAGTGGCTCCCGCCACCGACTACGTGGTTGGTCACATGGTCGGTCACGTGGTGCCGAGCAGCTGCCGGCGGCGCGGCGCCGTGGCTGGTCACTAGGTTCGTCAGGTGGTTCACGTTACCAGTCACCTGGTTTGTCACGTGGTACGGTGGGAGCGCGAGCACGGCGGAACTGCGAGTTCGTGGCCAGTGTAGCTTTCGCTACAAAAAGTAAAAATGCATATAAGAATACCAAAAAGGACATACTAAAACAATGGGCAAAAGGGGCATTACGAAAGCTTTCCAGAAGAAAGTTTTGAACGGCATGTCAAACATTCCCAGTGGTATGTCCGAGCATAGAAGTGCCAAGTCCGCAATCGGCCACAATCTTTCACCTCTAGCACCTGAATCGGTCCTAAAGCTGATTTCCATCACATACTATACATATGCTATGAGTTCCAGCCGCCATCAGAGTGGCAACTCACTGACCTCGAGCGATGGGAGGTCGCGCTGTCCGGCTCCGATCCAGCTGTCCGAAAGCAGGTGGTGGGCTGGGCTTTGGAAGTCGCCCGACGTCACCGACTGCCGGCCACTTCACGCGACCAAGGGCCAAACCAAGAATAGTTTAAAATATGGCTCAATATTTATTAAAGTTTACCACCACTACCACCCAAGGGATAGAGCAACCCCAGAAGACAGACGTAATAATAATAATTGGTTTTTGGGTAAGGAAACGGTGCAGTATCTATCTCATATATCGTTGGACACCTGAACCGCGCTGTAAGGGAGGGATAAAGGAGGGAGTGAAAGGAGAAAGGAAGAAAGGGGTGCCGTAGTGGAAGGCTCCTGAATAGTTTCGACCACGTGGTGATATTTAACGTGCGCTGACATCGCACAGCACACAGGCGCCTTAGCGCTTTGCCTCCATAAAAACGCAGCCGACCGCGGTTGGCTGCGTTTTTATGGAGGAAAAACGCTAAGGCGCCCGTGTGCTGTGCGATGTCAGTGCACGCAAACTGAGTTTCTGGAATGGAACTTCTAGCAGCCGCCTCCCTAACGACTTGAAGCAACGACAAGAGGGAAGAAAGTGCTCTACTGCTTCCGGCTCAGCACAATGCGGACACGATGGGGAGATCACAAGATCATGCCTGTAGAGGTTAAAAATTCAGTGGCGGCACACCGCAACGTAGTCGCTTGAAGGAAACTTCAAGTTTGCGAGATTGCCTAGCTTCACTCCTCCAAGAGAACTGGAGGTGTTGAAAATCGACCGAGGCAAAATTCTCTCATTACAGCAAAGTGCACGTACGAAAGCGTGCCTCTGTAATGAACGCACAGGTTGGAAGGGGGTCAACGATCGGACCACTCACGGCTGCCTTCGCTAAAGCATCAGCTGATCCATCTAAATGAAGGCCCCTGCGCCCAGGAACCAAAACAAATCGAAATGGTTGGACATGCGGTGGGAATAGAAATTTTAGTATTCGAAATGGCTGCGGTTCAGTAGACGCGGAGAGGGAAGTGCATATAGATAATGAGTCCGTAATTATTATTGCCACGGAGAAAGAGCTGGGTATCTCGCGCTGAGAAAGAACCACCACTAGAAACTCGGCCCAATAAACAGGCGCGAAATCTCGAATACGGAGAGAAAAAGACCAGCCGAGGGCTTGGGAGAAAATGACCGCAGCCGTGGCCCAGTGGGTTGGGTGCCCGTCACGGCAGCGGGAGGTGGTTGGTTCGAAACCCACCGCTGGAGACCCACCGGTAAAAATGGGTACAAGCGGCCCCCGGCCTGGCGCCCGGCTTTCTTTAGGGCTGTCCGCTTGGGAGAAGCTCCGTAAACCCCGCTTCGCCCCTCGCGGGCCAAGGCCCAGTTTCGAACGATGGTACCCCTTCGGCCAACGTGGTTACAGCGAGAACGACCCTTGATCGAACTGCTGCATCAGTGATAAAAAAAGGGCCACAAATGGGCTTTTACCGCACGATGCGGATTTAACGTTATTGACGGCGGAACTTATCGCTGATCCATCAGAGCAACTGTGGTCAAGACCCTTTTCCCAAGCATCTCACCCAGAAGAGCCGAGCACCAGGCCGGGGGAAATCTTGTACCCATTAAAAACAGGACGGTACCCGGCGGCACTGGGGATCGAACCCTGCACCTCCCGAACGCGAGGCGGATGCTCTACCACAAGGCCACGCTTCGGTGTGAGAAGCTTTCCGTCTGCCACATGAGTTCCCCCCCCCCCCCCCCAGCCATACACGGAGGAGGCCGGGGCCAGACCACTTCCCAAGAAGCGAGTCCCATAAGTTGGAGCAAAGCTCGACAACTGGTGGACCCCCACACCAGAGAATGCTGTTGTACCAATTTAGGTTTGGTCATCCTCGGGCCCGAAAGCCCTCCCATCGAGCGTGGCGGGCTGGTCCACTACTGCCACCTCGTTGGTCGTGTCTGGGTCCAACCCACGAGCTTCGGATAGGCGGGGTCACTAGTCACCGTGGTGCGCTTCCGTGCTGCGCACCCATGCCAGATGCCGAAGCGCCCTCGACTTCGGGTAATCTCTTCGTGCCGCACTCCAAGTGAGAGCCCGATTCTACCAAATTTTATTAAGCGTCTTGGCTTTGACGCCGGCCCTGGTGTACTAAGTCAGGACCTACTGCCTACGTACCGGGAAGTGCGAGTGTGGGCTTCATCCCACACCCTATGGTCTCACAGCAGTACTACTCACAGGCTCTCAAGGGACGCAAGCGCCAGTCCTGCTTTCGCTTCGTCCTCGGTCTCTTCGTCTACTGAGACGCCCGCTGGCCTCATCGTTTCCCAGAGATGGCCCTGGTTGCCCGGAGGGGGACTGAGGACAGACCCAAGCAGCGCTCCCGAGTGATGGTAGGGCTCGGGTTACACACGGACGCCCCTACCCCTGATGACGTTAGTCAGCGGGGATTTCCCTGCAGCGTATTCGCTTGAGACTTAGACACAGCAGCCTATCCCTAAGCTGACGTGGCGTATAAACTCTCTCGCTTTCGGTGAGAGGGAGAGGGTCGCCACAGCCCTTCCCAGGTTCACCAATGACAGTCGCCCTCAATAGACTGGGTTACAGGAGCACGCAACTGCTCCCGGCGTTACGCCTAGGGCCTTCATCGCCGAGGCCCGCCGCCCGCTGGGTTACAGGAGGACGCTACCCCTCCCACGGTTACCCGGCCTGGGAGTATCTCACGTACTCCACAGCCCCGGTCGCAGACTTAGACTACGTCCAGGGAGCCAAACCCTCCGGTTCGGCCACCGAGAACAGACGGCCCAGTCAATCCAGCCAATCATCAGCGAAACTGCCAATGTTCTGGTTGGGGCCGCGGATCACCACCTTCCAAAAACCGTCGGCCCCGAGGCGCCGTACCCCTTTAGGGAGCACAAATTAGCCCTATTTTCAGTAGGGCCGCCTCGGGTGAGAGCTCACCCATGTTACCGAGAACCCAGCCTCAGCCAGCCTTCGGCTTGCTTTACAGGCTCACGCCAACCGAGCCCGGCTATTGAGACGGAGAACTTATGCAACACAATCTCCATCTCCATCTCCATCTGCCTTTTCTTCTACTTTAATGCGACAGCATTATGAGGGAAGGCAAAAGCTGTCCGGTGGTGTCGGCGTCCTTGTGAAGCATCCACCTGGTAGGTTGTGTTTAGGTGCATTTGCCTCTCTCCGCCTTCAATCCGTCAACCGTCCTCCTCTCCCCCTCCATCTCGCCACTTGTACGGGAGAGGAGAGAGACGCCGGACAATAGATGATTTAGCAAAAATGAAAATGATGAGAAGAAAATTACTTCACTTTAATACCATAATGACCCTTGTTAGAGGTTATTACATAAGGGGTTGGGCATACAGAAGTGATTCACAAAATTATAGAGAATAATAATAAGCAAATTATACAAACAAAAGATTTTCGTTATGCAAGGAAACGCGCAATTCGGTCAAGGAACATAGGTGGGCAAGTGATAGCAGCAAGCTCTCGGGGAAGGCCGTTCGAATTGCAGGCAGTCTGGGGGTAGGATGACGAAGAGAATGCAATTGTGCGGGCGCGACGTCGAGACTTTTGCTGCTAATGGCCGGCTCGAAAGTATAGAGCTCCTGTCTATGGCTATGTTTGAAACAGCCACCTGCCAGCGCAGTGTGCATCGCTTAACCACTACGCCACTGCGCCGGTTGTTGTATGAGGACTCGCCGCGATATATGAGTGCGGCATACTTTTCGCAGTTGCGTAGTCGAAATTGGAATAGATTGCGGGGCGGAAAACAATAAACTCATAATTGGAATTGGGTGACATCTAGAACAGATTAAAGAGGAGTAAAAGAAGCATGCTATCGGATTTCCTCCGCAACTAATCAACTAATCACTCTTCAAATTTTTATAGAAAGAATAAATAAAATAGGAGACTATTGAAACAGAAACAAACCTAATCTCTGCAGATATATGGAGTTGAAATAGTGTGGCAATGCTGATTAAAACAAGAAATAAAACAATGCCAGTCACGCTTGTTAAAGCGTCCAAAAGTGGATGTGATTTGGATCGTTAAGTGTACTGTGCATGACATTGTTACGCCATTGACTTGAGAATTCCACTCCGAATTTCAATGAAGAAAGGAAGAGAGCATGAGAACTAAGCATTTTTATAGCCGTGCCACAAGAGCTCTAGAAATTTCACAATATGCTCAATACCTCAGGTTTGCTAACGCCATTATTTTCGCAGTTGTTGCTACCCGTCCAGATTTATTGTTATTATACGTACGTCGCGATGACGATGACGCCTGAAAGCCAGTCAGGAACATTACTTGATTATAAATACTGCTAATGAGCATAAAATCTTGGCAAAGTTGTGCATAATTGGGAAAAAAAATTTGTTTTGCACACAATGCCCCAGCTGTTGCTTGACAATGAGAAAAAGTAGCCTTAAACTCGCATGTCAGCCAGTGCGAGCGCAGAAGCCGAAAGTCTTTGTCAGAAGTGCCGGTGAAAATGGGCACCATTCATATCGAAAATTCAATAGAGACGCCTCATCGAACTGAAAGTTATTAATAAACTACTTGCTCTTTGATAGGAAGTTTCTACTGAAAAAATTTCAATTTTTTTTGGCGCGCAATGTTATCGAGAGCACGTTATTTCTCAGGCGAATGTGTTGTGGCAAACTCATTGAGTTACGAATGTCGTTAAGGCTAATGCCCTTAATTTTCACGTGCGGCACCACACGAGTGCCATTAAAATTAAGGTGGTAAGCACTGGGGAATTAAATATGCCTGTGTGGCGCGGGTTTTGCTGCTTCAGTATTCGCAACGTGCGCAATTTCTTGTGAGTGATTTAAGTGGACGCAGCATCTAGCAGCAGATAACCGTAGTAACATCACAAGTTGTCTCAAGGTTAGTTTGGATTGGAGAGTTACACCAAACTGGTTTGTCGCGTATAACCAGTTCCCTACACTCGAGGGTGGAAACAGGAGCTTAAACATGAGCGAGTTGTATTCGTTTTTGTTTACGAGAATGGCACATAGTTATACTGAGAACGTTTATAGGAGACCTCACGATGGGGAAGGTGAAGACGGAAGCTGTAATGTCGACGAACACATGTCGTCAAAAACAAACAAGTGAAAATTCTGGTATATATATCAAATTAGGGCTGCTTTCTAGTAAGTTATCCCGCAGTTTTGGCCTAAAGGTACCTCAGCCACCGGCGTGAACTAGCGTTCTTTCCTATAGCTTTTCAAATTTTGCGCGGTTTCCTTTGATCACCAGGCACACTCCTGCCGTAGCTTTAGCTACCGCTAGGAACGTAACCCGATTTCTAATTTCCCTCCACACTCCTAAACTTTTCAATTCAAAATTATCTTGGCATCGCCGGGAGCCGAGGAATTCATTTTGTTTGAAGCTGTATGAGTTTCCTGTTTCCCTCCTCCAAGTTGAGAATCTTTTAAAACTTTCCACTAACCTAACCCTGGATGCCATGTATTTTTATTTAGTCCCTAAAATAATAACAGGTTATAGCCGCTGTCACATTAATGTTACTTGGATTTATGTCAGCTGGCTGCTGGGACTTCGCTCGGCGTCTGATATCAGTGAATGATCCTTCTAATATGTAACTGTATCGATATCAGGAAATGAGACCTCGAACGAAGTTATATGTAAAGAATGGTTTCCATGGTTTATGTTTCCAAGTGCTACGTTTCTAAGACATCTGCTCATAACGGCCAAAGCATGGACGGATATAAACCGTTTTCTTGAAAGCCTTCAAAGTTGGTACACTCTTTCGGTGCTCACATCAGGATATCAAACATGAAATATTGGTTGAAGGATTGATAGTATTTTATTTTAGTTTTTGCTTAGTACTAAACAATGAGTTACCAGATACAACGTTGTGCAGGTATCTGAATTCAATTCAGGCGCCTTTACTACCACAAGCAGTTCATTAGCATGCATACGCCTAAATTTCAAGAATTAGAAAAATAATTTTGATACAAATTATGTATTTCACATCAGGATTCAGAACCACTCCTTAGTAAATTTAAATATTTGACTCAACATCGAGCTTTTCAGCAATCTTAGAATGTAGAATACTAGGAGAATAAGCTACCTATTACATTGGTAAGGCTTCGAAAATATCATATGCACTATTATGTTATATGTCTCACAACGCGTGGTAGTTTTATCACGACAATGCGCGAATATTTTCAGCTTTTCTTGACGATTCACAATTCATTCGATGGGGTCGAATCTGCTGACTACTTCCAGAGAAGTCTGGCGGCTCTTTGAGAACGCCCACGATGCACAAACTGAACAAGCTCAAATAAACGTTTGCGCAACAAAGGTTCAGAGGCTCTGGAACCTACGCTGGTGGGCGCAAGCTTTTATACAATAAACTTTGAAGCTTATTTCGCTGAAAGCGGTGTTATATACGTAGGGCAGTAAGCACCCATGGGTTCAAGCACATTAGAGTATCACTACGCAGGTGATGTCACGTTTTGCGTACATTGAAATGCAGTCGCCCCGGCTGGGGTCGAACCACCGACCTTGTGTTCAGCATCTGAGAACCATCCAAGCATCTCTGAGCACATCTGAGCATCTAGATGTTTACAAAGGGATCACCAGCCAATGTCTGCTACACGTTGCCCTATCCGGTAATCTATCATTCTTCTGAGGTCATCGTTTATAGGATGCGATTAACTGACTTTCATTGAACTGTGGTCAACGACAAAGCAGTATCTGTTCAAGCTACTAAATTACGCTTTCAAATATTTTGTTTTTAAAGTGTCTTTATGTTAGATGTGTCCCCTTTTAGTAGGCTTTAGTATAATTTAGTAGACTACGTAGAAAGCATATATGGTGACTGGTGATCTATAAAAATGGCAGAGCGGACACCTAGGAGCATTGCAAAGCTTCATATGCTAAAAACATATTTATCGAGGTATATTAGTCCTTTGTGCTGTGTTCGTCAAACGAAGCGCTATCGCAATCGCTATGAAGAAGCAAAGTAAGAAGGATTGAGCTGAAGGAGACTGAGTACCAGAGCAGTTGATTCTCACTTTCAGCGCGTGAACACCACTCTTCGGAAGGAAGGTATAGATCTGGAGGAGAGTTGGAAACTCATAATAGGGACGGAAAAGCGCAAAAGACATGTGACGGAGGTAGTGGACTACACAAGGGTTACTGAAGCCGCCCGTGTATCCTCTCGAGCCGGAACTATTTTCATGTTTGCGTTTTGTTGTCCTCGAGCCGAATTATGGAACGCTCTCAATCTGAATATTGTCTCAAAGCAGTCGAAACCCCGTGCCTACTGATCAAACCTGATCACGATCACGGACAAAGTTCACGGTTGACGTGCCATATGATGCTGATTACTACTACATCGGCTATGAAAAATCCATGATTAACACATTATTTTTCTATTTTTTATGTCATGTTCATCCAGTCTTCTATTTTCTTCGTTATGTGTTTCACGTTATCAAACTTATATCTTAGTGATATACCAGTTGTGGGCATGTCCAAACAACTTGAAATCAGTGCCGTAAGCTTGCCTACGTGCCAGCTTAAATATCTGAGTTGATTCATTATTATTCGACTCTTCTCACTCAGGCACAGCCGATTAAATGAGCGCTATTGCGTCTCTGTTGCGTGGTACCCATGAGAGGTACGGAAAGGCTGAGATGAGGATATTGCGTGGACATTTCCTACATTCAGAAGACAGTAATCTGCTCACCCGGCTGGCGCAGATGATTCAAAAAAGAGTAAATGGCGCGCAATCAGTCCTGCTCATGTGGAAACGCCTTTCAGCACGCTGAATGACGAAATCACACATATGGTTTTCGAGCCGCATCACTGGTTCTTTCCACGCGCCGCGTCCCCAACCGCGCGTGGTGAACTAGTGCGCAATCAATTTCGAGGAAGTCTACCGCCCCGACAGCATCAGCTACGCCCGGATGCGCATCTGTCGAGGAAGTAGAAATAATGACCGGCCCTTGAAAAGGACAGGCTCGCTTCGCCTCACGGCATTGTGACATGTATAAAAGGCGGCCGAAGAAACTCAGCTGCGCAGTAAGGACCAAATTCGTGGCCACGCCACTACATCGGTAATAATCGCGTTCGAAAAAGTGAAGAAGCGTCCAAGCATCCACAGCACCTTGCCTTGAGAGGACTGTGAGTGTGGCTGAAGTTTTAGCCTCGATCCAGATCTTGGACACCTTTAGAATACATCGCAAGGAGGAACTCAGACACGCTGCAAGACCACCTGTCATCACGTCATATCTGCCTTGAACTGTTCTCCGGAATTCCATACATCGCAGAAGCACCCCTGCACTGTCGATTACACCCTGCTCCTGTACTAAAACCTTCAGGTGCGTCGTGTGCTGTCAGTTTTGTGTTTGTGAGGAAACAGTGCTGTTCATAAAACGTCAGCCGAAATGTCCTCGACGAGGATGGTCTGGGTCTACGCGAGTATTTTGCTGCTCGCCTTGGAGACCCTTCTGGCGGCTCCGGTCCGGGAGGACAACGAGGGACTGGAGAAGGGAGCGGCGTCCACACTGCGGTCCAGACGAGATGTGGACCTTAAGATACCGGAAAAATTCAACCTGAAGCTGTCCAGGGGCATCGGCGGTACAGACCTGAACATCGACATCCCGGCCGTCTTGAACCTTCAGGTGGATCGAACGCTTGGTAGAAGAGGCGGAATGCTGCTTGATCTTTTTGGCGCGTCCAGAACGCCAAGCAGCCGCTAGTCGTCTGCGCCGATTTAAACGGAAAAGGTGCAATCGTACAAGCTCATCGCAGTTATAGAGAACGGAGGACACAATTACAGACGAAAAAACTGTAGAGTGAGGCTTTGCTTAGAGTGATGCAGCCACCGGTGGGATAGGCTGATGACGCGTCTGGTGTCAGATTATGCAGATTAGGCAGTGCGATTATGGATTCTCCTTGCTCGATGTTTTTGTGACTCGATAATGTTCACCGCCTTCAGAGGATTGACATAATAAATACGAAGCCTTCTGTGAAGTGTAATTATTTGTACAATGAGAGAGAAATCCTTCGTATCTTTTTCTGAGACGGGACTTGTATAGTCGTTGTTCTTTTTTTACTTTTGGCAGATTTTCTTACCTAACTGACACCTCTCCATTTTCATAGATAGTAGGCCGCTTGTTTCTTGGCGGTACATATTGTTAACTATAGGCGCCAAAGTCTGTACCCATTTCTTGCTGCCAAGATCGGTTATATGTTACTACTGGTGAAACAGTTACAAAATCCAAATTTCTTGGCGGGGAGGTTCTACTGCACAAAAAAACCATCAGAGTTAATGTTGTTGGAAAAGTAAGACAGTGAAATTCGACGAACACGCTGTAAAAACTCAAATGCAAGATAGGAGCATTTACTGTTTCACACGCCTCCCTTTTTAGTTGAAATACGTTTTATCCGCTTTTAATATTACTGGATAAGCAGCACCGCAGTACCTGTGGGGTGTCTTTCAACGACGCTTTCTTTCAACGACGAATATATGATCTGAATACTCGACAAGATTATGCACCATGAGATGGCGGCGAGTGGCTCTTGATGCAATTTTTCCAAGCGTAGCTTGAGCTTACACAGCATTCCGCACTGTGAAGAATCTAAGCGTAAAGTCTGGAACACACATCTTTTCTCTCATTTGATGCTGAAAAGAAATCTCCTAATGACTCTGTCTAGTGGCTGAAAAACCGCAGCGATAAACTCACCCGTAGGACTTAGAAGGGCGAAATGATTGGTTTAGTTGGATTTTATGGAATTTAACGTCTCAAAGCAACATACGCAATTATGAGAGACGCTGTAGTGGAGGGCTCTGAATAATTTCAACCACTTGGAGTTCTTTAACCTGGCCCGGCATCGCACAGTACAGGGGCCTCTAGCATTCATCATCGCCGTCGTCGTCGTCGTCGTCGTCGTCGTCGTCGTCATCATCATCATCATCATCATCATCATCATCATCATCATCATCATCATCATCATCATCCTGACTGTACCCACTGCGGGGCAAAGGCCTCTCCCATGTCTCTCCAATTAACACTCTCTTTTTCCAGCTGCTCCCACCCTATGCCTGCAAACTTCCTCATCTTATCCGCCCACCTAATCTGCCGCCCCCTGCTACGTTTGCCTTTTCTTGGAACCCACTTCGTTACCCTTAAGGACCAGCGGTTGTGTTGCCTTCACATTACATGCCTTGCACAAGCCCATTTCTTCCCAAACGCATTTTCTAGCATTCGCCTTCATCGAAATGCGACCGCCGCGACTGGGATCGAACCGCGCCTTTCGCGTCAGCAGCCTAGCACCATAACCACCGAGGCACTGCGGAGGCTACCGCGCGAAACAAACTATTTTTAGCGCTGTCATTGTATAGTATGGTATGTTATGGCGTGGTAAGTTAAGGTACAGTATGGTGTGGCATAATATGGTGCGGTGTGATGGGTTAAGGTATGGTATTGAATAGTGAGATAGGGTATGGTATGATATGGTATGGTATGGTATGGTATGGTACGGTACGGTGCGGTACAGCACAGTATGGTATTGTATGATATGGTGTAGTGTGGCATGGTATGGTATGCATTGTAGAGAGAGGATAAGCAGATGTTTTTTTGACACAGACAAAATAAACAAAAGTGGGGAGTCTCAGGGTGCTTACCATCGTTTGGACACGAGGGCTTGTCTCCGTCTGGGCAAGGTGTTCCTCATTGGTGGCTTTTATGTAGGGCCTTCACTCCGAGGAGGAAGGCCCGATGAGAGGAGGAAGGTGTTAGGACGGGGAGTATGAATCTTGTCCAGGCATTATGGCAGCTTAAGAGGACAACCGGTTAATCCTCTTGAATGTTGGCTGCCATTAAAAGGA
Source organism: Amblyomma americanum (assembly GCA_030143305.2). NCBI lineage: Eukaryota > Metazoa > Arthropoda > Arachnida > Ixodida > Ixodidae > Amblyomma > Amblyomma americanum. The sequence goes on along the minus strand of JARKHS020006378.1, from coordinate 92,445 downwards.
CACTGAAGATGAACTGCAGTAGGCCTGTATCGATAAGGTCCCCTGTTCTTACTACGATGAGACCACACTCCACCCGAACACAGAGCTTTTATCAGCTGGAAAAGTTAAAGAACGAAATACGAGCGTCACAATCACCGGCCGACTTCGCGGGTAAAATGCATGCGTCAAAACACGGTTTCACACCGCCATTCACTTCCGAGCGAAGGCGAACTGGCCTTTTCGGTGTAGACTGAATGGAGTGGCGGAACATATTTATCAGACATAAAGGTGTCTTTTGCTGGCGGACAAATGTTAACGTACCCAGAACGAGCCGGAAAATCTATAATTGCTGAGATCCGAAATTGAATGAAGTTGTCCTTAGTGTTACTTTAAAGTAATCATTTAAATTTGCTCTGAAGCAATTTGCTCTGAAGTAGACGGCAAACAGCACAACCCGACGGGTGCTCCCAAAATCAAGTTCTGCAAGGAAGGCACCAACCAGAGGAGGTAATATGTGGAAATTATATTCAGCTTTGTTCAACAGACTGCAGAATCACAAAATGTGAAGTGAACCGAACACACTCTCAGATGCACCTGGAATGGCTTCCTATGGGAGCCAGAAGCAAGTGAGACTTGCGTCAGGAGGCGACATGCGCGCAAAAAGTTTTCGCCACCCTGCGCAGACAAAAGATACGAGAATAAATTATCGATGTATATGATTTCATTGTCAGAGCTATCTGAGCACAGTGCAATCGTTGCCAGTAAACTCAAGGAGCCACCCGAACTTGGCGCCCTGCTCTTTTTTCTACACAATTGTGTGTATTACGAACATGCAGCTGTTTCTAAGAGTGTGCTCTACGTAACACTTATACGTTTGTTTCAGGCGAATTTAGCATCAATCATACTGCAAATAGAATACCTTTTGATACCAGCTGGCTAACAAGCTAATAGTATTGCTAAAAAAAAGGTGCTAGAGCATGTTATCCGCCATTTTCTTGCGCCAAGATGTTTCCACCAGTACTGAAATAGATTATTTTATAATTTCTAGCGCCACATGCACCATTAAGAATGAGAATCACTCTGATCTCTAGGGCGATAATTTAAGAAATCATTTGTTTTAATTTTACAATTTTCTAATGTTCTGACAGTTCGCAAAAAAATTGTTTGTGACCAAAAAATTAATGATTAGTGTGTGCTGCTGGAAAACTAAAGATTTGGTGGTATTTAGGCCTGCATATATTCTTAAAGCTGAAGAAAATTCGCTTAGAATAGAAACAATAAATTACTCCCGAAAGTTAACAATAGAAAAACTCATGGTATGTTAGTGTAACGCAAAACGGGACAAGGGACAAAGAAAGACGTGCGCAACACAGGCGCTACCATGGATCACCGTTACCGACTCGCCCAAGTTTCTGGCCTTGAGAAAAACTAAGACTGCATAAACACAGTAAGCCATGAAGTAAGTCGAGCGCAGTGCCAACTGCACTGCATTTAAAGCAAGTCTATTTCTGAACATTTTCCCGTTATGGCTTACCTTCATAAAGTGATGTTTGTTCCTGTGCAGAGTATATGATAAAATAAGACTAAAGTGAAGTATGCACTTACAGTACCTCCTGACCTGTATCTTGCACACAGGCCTTCTCTTACTTAAACGGTGTGGCTGGGACGTGAGTGTTACTCGTGGCTGATTTGCTGCACCATCACACGAAAAAATAGCAAAAATGCGCTTGTCTTGGTACTAGAAGCACTATCTCAATTTATGCCGGAGGTAGGTTAGTTCTTCGAGCTTACTTGAGAACCGCACAAGGGCACATCTGGAAAATAGACAAGAAAAATATAATTGCATGTGTGTAGGAGTTTCAAACAGGCCGTTTCTCATCCATATCATATAGCTCACCCTCGGGCATAGGAGGCAAGTAGTTTCCTGCATCACTGTACAAGAAGCATTGGTCAAGATGCTCGTCTGAGCACTGAAAAAATTATAAAGTGGACTTAAGTCTCCTTACGTGCGGAAATGCGAAAGCTGTGTGCTTTCCGCCACCTTCTCCATCTGCTGGGCCAGCACCGTATATTGCGATGAGGTTTTCAGTGGGTGCCGCATGATGACACTACGACTGCACGCCAAGTACAGAGGAAATTTACCGGAAACGGAGGAAATTTCTTACTCCCTTCATTGGGATTTGTGTAATTAACATGCTTATAATTAATCACGTAAGCCCCTGTACATATCTCGAAAATACGTTTTTAAGAACTGTGCATTACCCAAACGCGCCTTTATTCGGCTTCAAACCTCGAAGTGTCGCGGCGGATTTGGGTGCTGCGGCCTCTTATACCGCAGACCTGGTGTGTGTGCCTATTAAGTGAGCCACAACTAGCTGCAGACGATTGCAAAGAACCTTTGCAAAAAGTTTGTAATCTACATTGCAGAGGGAAATTGGACCATATCTCTCCACTGTTTTCAACCGATCTGTACCTGTGCTTTTTGGAATTAATATAGTATGCCCAGAATAGAAAGTAGGGGGCAAAAAACAAACATCGTAAGAAGCCCGGAAAACCTCAATCAAGACAGGTGTTAGGCAACTGGGAAATGTTTTATAGAACTCGCTAGTAATACCATCTGGTCCAGGAGGTTTCTGAGCTGTCAGGTCAGAAATGGCAGATTTAATTTCGTCCAAAGTCATAGGCCCCTCCACTACAGCACGCTCCAGCTACAGTACGTTCAGTACTGGAGGCAGTATCAGATGAGACCGGACAAGTAGCTCTAATTCAGATTGACCTTGCCAAGACATTTGATAACGTTCGTCACGATTTCTTGTTCGCGGTCTTAGAGCATGCTAATATTGGAGATGTTTTGCTAAGGGGCATAAGACTGTGCTATAAGGAGTCCTATACAAAGCTAATTGTTAACCAAGAGCTAACCAAACCTATTCCATTTAAATTATCTGTTCGCCAAGGCTGTCAATTATCGCCTTTGTTGTTTGCCCTATATATTAAGCCTCTTTGCCTCAGTATTATTAACAGCGCAAATATCCGTGGTTTCTCTCTGGCGAAGTGTGAAATTAAGATTTTAGCCAATGCAGATGATGTCGCCCTCTTTTCGCCTGACAAAAAGATTGTGCTTGAGGAGTTACATTTGACTGAACAGTTTTGTGAGGTATCCAGTGCCGCTCTTTAGATAAATCCAAAGGGATTTGGTTGGGTCATTGGGGAGCAACGCCAAGCCATTTTGGTGGCATAAGCTTGGACTGCGGCACCCTTCAGGACCTAAGGATTCCTCTTCACCAAATTCGCAACAGTGGAGCCTACTGGGGTTCAAAGGTAATATCCATGAGGCGACAAACCCAGGCTTGCCCTTGCCGTCCCTTCATGTATCAACAGACCCCTACTTTTCCCTTCCTTAAGAACCCAATTCCCCAACAAACAGCCTTGAGCCTCCCTTTCTAAATAAACACCTAATTCATTCATTGATTCATTCACACAGGCGTAACGGTGAAAGACTTGGCGTTCATCAGCTCTAGCAACGTTCTGAAGTGGATGCCTGTTAAGAAGGAAAAATACAGACGAAAATTCAAAGCGGGATCATTCAAAAGAGACGAGCAGTTCGCCGTCTCATTCATGGGGAAGTTTTTTTTTTTATAGCAATGTTTTTGTCTCAGGGCATAAGTAGAGCATGTAATGATTTAGGGGGGAAATAGCGCACAAAAAACGAGGAGGGGAAGAAGGTGCCACTTGCCGTGGTCGTTTTTTGTGCGCTGTTTCCCACCTAAGTTATGCACAAACTAGCCCAAAAGCAAGCTTCATTACAGTGCATGTAATGACGGTTGAAAGAAAAAGATGGTTAAATGAGTGGGAAAAGGTTGGACGATCGAATGATGTCGAGGAGTGAGCGGTGATACGGTCCCTGCGAAGAAGAGGTATATTATGGAGAAATATTGGGTGTGAGACCACTTGCCGCCAGGTGCCTGACTTTCGTCGGCTTGAGCGCAAGGCGAACCTACCGCAGCTGGTAGCTTTCGGCTTCGGTATTCCGGAATTTGCACACTGGGCACACGGGGCGGGGATATCAGTCTCGAAATTGAGGCCACTTTCCAGTCTCGGCAGCAGTGAGGGCAACTCCGACCCGGATTCTCCGAAGCGCAACCTCCTCTGCACGGGTAAGAACAAGGGGGGCTACCGCACACGGAGGGATGAGAGCACATGTGCGGCGCCTGAGGTACTCCTTTCTCGTTGAAAGGAGGGTGAATGATCCAGATTTCTTCCCTCGAATCCCGCGCTGTTCTTGTTGTTGGCCTCAAAAAATGGAGCATATCCACAACGGGGATTGGCCATAACCAGGCGGTGACCAAGTCTGTATTGCAAACTGCATTCGGCAAACATGGGACGGTCTAAAAAAATTGGGCAAGTCGGTTTTCGTGGCAGAGGTTGTTGAGAGGGGTAAGGAGTCCAACAAGCTTAAATTTATGCGAGGGAGCGAGTAAAAGAAAGAGAGAAAGAGAAAGAAACATATAGGAATGTTTTCTATCCGCTCTGCAATTCGCCGTCTTCTTCCTTTTCTTCTTATTTTCCGATTATAAACTAAAAAGACATGCAAGCAGTGCGAAGTCAGCCGGTGCTTCGACTACGGCAGCACTGCACGCGTGCTCTGCGCCTTACGAACTTCCCGTGCGGATTTTGCACTAATGAAAGGTATAGCAACTGTAAAGCAGCCGTAAACTTACCCATCCAAAGCAAAAAGAAGGTAATCATTCAATGTGCGGCTGCTGGCGCCTTTGTGTGCACGCGCCACAGAACAGGAAGCGGAAGAGGAAGAGGAAGCGTAATCCGTTGCCTGCGGGCTAATCGTCACAGCAAACCCGTCGACGGTAATGTTCAGGCGGAACCAACGCTACCAAGGTACGTGTGTCAAGAGCACCACCTGGAGCAGATGCGAACGCGTACGAGCGCCTAAACTCTCGCAAAGGCTTGACAGTGTGCACTGTGCTGCGCCGTCATTGTCAGTCAGGACGCGCTTACAGGGAGCCGGTATCAGTTGTACATTCTTAAAGTGGCAAGGCAGAAACTAAGAAAAAAAGAATTATGTTTGTAGTAAATGGACTCTGGGGTGAACCAATAATTCCTTCGAATTATGTGCGGTTGAAATGAAGTCGAGCCTCTTTAATACATTCTGTGCTGACGGGCTCGGAACTTCAGTTCTCAAAAACATCTAGTTCGAATTAACGAATTAATGAATATATGGACCGCGAGGGCTCTAGCAGGCGTGCCGAATAGCTTTAGCCTTGGTGTCGAGTGCTGCCAGGCACCGTGCAATTTTCCACCGAATCGCCTGGCAGCTCCACCTCGTGCTAAAGCAGAAATAATGTTCCAAGATTACTGCTGATGTGCTTTCAACAAAAAATAAATGAAAACTTTAGAAGCGACGCGAAGCGATAAAGTAACGCTTTTACCGTTTTGCTGGAAGACTTACATTGGATCGAACAGGTACGTACGTTCAAAAAGCGCCTCGGTAGACTTTACGCTTTTCCTGGTATAACTGTCAATGTTATATTAACGCTCCAGGTTTACATCAATGCGTTTGGGCTGACAAATTATTTTGGCGAGTTGAGGCTGTCTTACCTTTCCGTGTGAAGAGTAACAGAGTTACCCTACATTCCTTCTTTTTCGCTTTTTAATCATTGATGAACGCATGAAGTGTGGCTCCTTTTGCAGACGCCGACAGCATGCAGTCTTTTTCTAGCCTCATACAGGAAGCGGAGACAACGTCGCTGTCAGCCAGCGCTAATTCAGAAGGTAGGGCGTACATCCAGAAATTTTTAAGGCGAAAGCCTTCTATGCTCATGAGTGGCGTTACAGGATGTGTTACGCTTTCACCAATCGATAGCCATTTCACAATCCAATCCATTGCCATCTAACAAGCCAATACATAATCTAACAAGCCAAACCATAAGTCACAATCCAATCCAAAATCAAATGAGGCAAGAACTGTCAGTGACGAAAGTAAGAAACGAAAATTAATGTCTTGGCGGGACTCTAACCCGGGCATGAGCCGTGCGATACGGGAATGATATTACAGCGCGACGACGGTTCGACGTTTGGTAACTGAATAAAGGCGCGTCTGGGGAATGCAGAGTAGTCTTAGAAGTGGACACGAGTAACAATGAACATATAAATTGCACATGTCGCAATTTACCGAGTACAAAAGTTCGTTTCTGGTGAATTTACTTCTAGCTTGGCCTGTCATAACGCCATCATGTGGCACCCAAGAAAAAGCCCCTTCCAATGTACGACGCTAGCCCAGCAGATGGAGCCATAATGCAAGCACAAATGCTTTCGCATTAGCGCCCATAAGGAGACTGAAGTGCCTCCATGAATTTTTTTTTCTCGAGCGGTTCTGCTGCGGCCGTTCCGTCTCTATATTAGACGGCGCACGTTTGTACTGTCAGAAAAACAACCGGACCTTTTTGGGCAAGCCAAGCGAAGAAAAATTCAGCATTTCAACAGCTTTTTCCTTGTACCTTTGTCTTCAGAGTTCGTACCACCGCACTGAAGTAGATAGCGAGTAATATTTTTCATAGGCGTTGCTGTCATCCGCTAGTCTCCGTTACGGCTCACAGTTATCTACGCTCGTTCCACAGGCGCCGATTAGTCTATAAGCTTCACTCAACAAGGTTATGGTTCGGGCTATTGGGTATGCGTTATGTTCCATAGCGCAGCAAGTGTTTGTCGCTTGAGTTCTTGCTGCGCTATGGAACATAAAACTTCACTTTACACATTTTATGCTGAAAAATTGCAAGGCCAAGAACAAAGAAATATCACGTCTTTTCTCTTTTTCTTGCAGCAGTGGCGTAAGTAAATCTCCTCTCCATGCTTCCTTCAGTTCTGAAGTCTATTTATTTATTTATTGATACATTAAATGTCCATTCTGGGGCATCCCGTGAGGGGTAGGATGTTACAGCTTTGCCACAACGCTTTATTGAATGCTTCAATTTTTCTAACAGGAATATAAATCTCACTTCTTACTGCTTAATTTATGTTCGATGATCAGAGGAAAATAATCCAGAATACGCGTCCGTGCAGAAAACACAGAAGAGCTTTGGAGGAGGAGAGATAAGAGACAGGATATGGAGGGGACGTCCACGGAGGGCTCTCTTCCTTTCATTAAAATGACAAAGTAGTCAAATGGGAGATCGCTCATTCGCGTAAAAACAACCTAGCAAACCTCACGCAGCATTTGGATAGGCAGGTATGATACACTTGCGACGTGAATCACATTTCTGTCTTTGCCTGAAATTGAGACAGCTCCTAGCCAGTGCACCCGCCGCGGTGGCTCAGTGGTTAGGGCGCTCGGCTACTGATCCGGAGTTCCCGGGTTCGAACCCAACCGCGGCGGCCGCATTTAGATGGAGGCGAAAACGCAAAGGCGCCCGTGTGCTGTGTGATGCCAGCGCACGTTAAAGGTCCCCAGGTGGTCGAAATTATTCCGGAGCCCTCCACTAAGGGCACCTCTTTCTTCCTTTCTTCCTCCACTCCCTCCTTCATCCCCTCCCTCACGGCGCGATTCAGGTGTCTAATGATATATGAGACAGATACTACGCCATTTCCTTTCCCCCAAAACCAATTATTATTATTATTATCCTAGCCAGTGTGTCTGTAAGCATTGCGCCCCATGAGACTTGAATTGGAAAAGCCGCGCTTCAGCAATTACTAACCGCACAGAAAACAGACTGGACTCTTCCACTGAATTTTGGTTAAGGATGATCTCTCACAGACATTAAAGGCAGCGGCCTCTTGACTCCTCGTAGTACACATGTTCTAAAAGCATGTAAATGCGAGTTTGTGGAAGCGGCGAAAGTAAAGAATTGTTTTTTCGTGACAAAATCGTGATTCGTAAAGAATCTACTGCTGCTCAAATAGCTTTCTTTTTTCGAACGGCTACAAACAGCAAAAGGACTGAGCTTTCCATTCGTCAGAACTGCGTGTTCTCCAAGTAAAAAAGAAAAGTGTCTAGAACTTACATTCTCAGGACAGAAAATGTCCTCCCCATGTCGCGTTGCAGGATTGTAGGCCAATGGATCCACGTGTTTCCCATTCGTCGTTCCGCAGCTAAGCTGCCTAAAGCTGCACCTCACAGATGAATGTGTACTACCACTGCATATTTTTATAGTTGCTTGCATCATGCAGCAGCTGGTAGGAAAATAAGTGAAATAATCCTCTTAAGAAGTGATATTAACATGCTTTTGCGGCACCACTTCGAGAACCTCGGCTTCATACGCTGAGTAAGACCAACAAGTGCTAGCTCAAACACAGCAGAATCTGGATTTGGTAGTTTAAAGAAGCGTGCATTACAAAGCACGAGACAGAGAGCGACGCGTCAAAACGTGGCGCAGGTCAAACGTCAAGCACTACGCGTTTTGCGCGGTCTTCCTGCTGGCGGTGCTGACCTGCGTGATCCTCTTCCTGGCCGTTGGCTCCAATAAAGGTGAGATGACGGGTGAGCCGCGTGCCCGAGTGTTAGCCCGCCCTGCAACCTGTCGTGGTGCATGCACTCTATGCGACGATGCTGGCATTGCATTTTGTTGGGTCCCCGAACGGCCCGTGCATGGTTGCACGTTCAGTTTTATAGCTTTATTTATTCAGAAATTTCTATACCTCCCATGACATTGCATTTATGGTTAATTGATTGCGTTCAATTTCTGTGATATCTTCTTGGTTCATGCAGTTTTTTTTGTATATTTCAGCGCTGTTTTCAAATGTAATTTGTTTGCTGTGTAAGCACTGTTCCTGAACCTCATCTTCATTTCTCTCTGTTCATCAGCATCTCCCATCTTCGTCTTCGACGCGAACGTCATTCCTGCTGATAGCAATTAATCCTGCTCTGCGCGTTCTCAATCACGAAGTCTTTTAATTTTTTCATAGTCTTTGTGATCTGTTATTTTCTCGTTTCGTTGAAATTTGTTGTTGATATACATTATGATGTAAACTTGCAGTCTTTCTTTTTCTTCCTACTGTTTCTTTGTTAGCATATTTCTGAACCCTGCTATCACAATGCTTCACACAGGGCACCATGAATAAATAAGCTAACTTGGCGTTTTCATTAGGGGGGGGGGGGGCACCAGTAAAAGTAAAACTCTCCCAGTGGCCAGCTGCCTAGTAATCGAGGGCTTAAGAACGCGCTTATGAGTGCGTCGCCTAAAGAGAAAAGATGGCGAAAAAGGAACAACGATTCTGCAGTTGCATCCTACGTTGGTGCCTTTCCGTTTTCACGCAAGTATGAAAGCAATCTGTAGTCTTAAGATATAATGACTATGAGTAACCCGACGATATAAGCAATAGAATTTCCAAATTAAATTATTTCTCTGTGGAAATATGACACCCACAGTTTGTAACACTCTTTGCATAGTAAGCGATATGTTGGAAACAGCACGGCTTCTTTGACTATGATACAGGTCAGCCCGAGTTAAATTTTCCTGGACGTTAAAAGAAACTTCTTATGACTTTTTGTGAGCAGTTTCAAAACAAAGGGGCAATGACCACAAGGTGGCAAAAGAAAAATTCCGTCTCCAGTCGGTCGATGAAAGCACTGCCTGGACGGCGCACTGTTGCTGATGCCCGAGTGCTTCTGAAAGCGCACTCAGTCCATTGGCTTGAACGCAGCTTGGTTGAACAACGTGATGCTCGACGAAAAGCACGAGGGGCCCAAGCCGCAGGCCGGGGTGGCTCAGGAGCCCGAGCCGAAGCCGGGACCGACCGCTGAGACCACCCCTGCAAAAGCGAATAGCAACCAAGGTAAGCGGTAGCCTTGTTTAGAGCGCAACAGAAGTGATAAAAGCCGTGATTTAAGTAGCAACCGCCGCAGTAGTAGGGCTAATCGACATATAAAATATTGTAGACTCTGATGCAACATTTTGGTTTCTTGTAACCAATTAGTACCATTTACCCTTCTCTTAAACGCAATAAGTAACGTGAAAAGTGAAACGGAAATTTGCAACTGGCCCACGCTGCAAATGGGCCGTAGTAATTAAGATGACAATGAACCTGGTGGAACCATGTTACCAGATCCTAAGTGTAATTCTCACGCGGTTAGATTTGTAGATTTGGCCGTAGGAAAAAATGGAGATAGCGTTCTTAGCCCCTAGTCCTGAATAAATCGACGAAAACGCAGATGGTGCACCATGAAGTGCACTCCAGTGTTTGGGCCTTTGCACGTGGTCACCTGAAGGCTTGAGAATATTAAGGCAGCCCGGAAACCTCAGTTATTCCTCACGCAAGACGCGAGCTCGGAAACACTTGCTCAGGTAGTTTTTTTTTTCAGAAAAAACGTCCAAAAAATTGTTTTGTGAACTTATTGTTTCACAGGTTCGAACTAGTAAACACTTTAGCGTGGCGCTATCAATAACGCTGCTACCGCGGTCAGGTATACGATAACTGGGTACACGACACCAGGAATGCTAAAACTCCTTAATTTTGTCCGCACACAGACCGCACCTTTTGTGGTCTACTTAAATAAGTGCAGCTCCGTTCCCACAAGTGCTTTTATTTAGTGCGAAAACATTATACCGATCGGTAAACCGCGAGCAAGACCTTGCCATGTCTGTGGGCTTGTCACAAGGCATAGCATAGATAAAATATTTTCAGACGACGTTGTGGTAGAACTGGAGCTAGAAGCCGCCGCCGTTCATTGGATTAATGGGCGTTAACAACGGCCTAGGCTCTGTTGATTTTAAGGAAATCAAAGGCGCATAACTGGCTCTCTGGGTCAGCGGACACCTCTAGCGTAGCTGAAAACAGAAATGCGAAAACAGGACGAAGAGAGGAAGTACAACACAGGCGCTGATGTGCACCTGCAAGAAATCGTGCTTCACCACAATATTTCGCGCTCAGCAGTGCTAAACCGCCAGCCATTTTTCTGTTTCGCTATTTGAAGTGGTGCCTATAGTGCCGAGGCTTTCACAAGAAGCGCTGTTCTTTCGAAACCCTTTTCTTGAGACAGTTGGTGTATTTCAGACATATCTTCACCAGCAAAAGCACGAGACACCAGGAGGAGAATAAAACAGGTCAACGCTGTCCTGCGTTCTTGTCCTGTGTTCATCTCCTGGTGCCTCGTGCTTTCGCTGGGGAAGGTATGTCTGGACTCGACATTTCATCGGACTCCTGGCATCTCGGCAATGGTTTCTTCTGACGTGATCGTACGAATGCTCTATTCGTGTACATGGGGTCTTCGTTTCGAACTTTGGTTCGGCGTAGCAATGTAACAGGCTTCTCACAGGCGCCATGTAGCTCTTTGCGGGATTAGCTAGTTCTTCCGCATTTTTTCCTCCCATATTAATCTCACGCTCACTTTACGTCAAGCAAGGTTTGACAGCTTTGTTTTGAGAGCGAATGCTTCTCGCTCCTAGCGGTACCACAAGCAAAAGAAAGGCAATGACAATAGTCAAGGTGGCTGAAAGTATGCGCTTTCACTATATGCGTCCCGTGATAATACTGTTTATATCCGACTGTAAACAATGTTACATCTCTGAACCCGTGTGTATTATCATGCACTGTTAACCATTTGCTGCAAACATCTCTTTGAAGGTTCAAATTATTATTCAGTGTGGAAAATCATAGATGTTTCATATTTTTATAACCAGCACGCAAACATTTTGTAGAGGAAATATTCATTCTTCCCAGTGATGAATTATGCAACCTCTGCCGGGGGCTCACGTGTACACACAATGGCTCAACAGTGCTTTCAGGGGCTCAATTATACTTCCTTGGACCCACTCTCGTCTTGAGCAATCGTTACGAAAGCAAATAAGCACGCATTTTAGCAATTTTATGATCCTCATGCTTGCAAAAAAAAAGCGAGTAAAAAGAGTGAGCTGAGCCATGTCATAGGTACCGAAAAGCGCCCAAAGATCCATTTGGAAACGATTTTTAGGGGTTGTTATGCACGCCTGGCTTCAGATTGGCTTCAGATGGTTCTACGCAATATTTTTTCGATTCTGTTTCATGTTAGTAACGTTCACATTATTGGACATTGTTTTGACTCTTGTGTACGGCCTGGCTTCAGATTGGCTTCAGATGGTTCTACGCAATATTTTTTCGATTCTGTTTCATGTTAGTAACGTTCACATTATTGGACATTGTTTTGACTCTTGTGTACGGGAGGTTTAAAGAAGTACAGACGCCAAATTTTGGTCGCTTGTTCATTCTTTGTAATGAAGGGCAAGACATTGGCAGTCATAAATAGTTTAATGCGGCTGCACGGAGTAAAAAATTTGGAGTCTAGCTTTTGTTGTCGTGTTCATGTTGTTTCGATCTGCAGTGCCATGCTTAACGGCGGCTTTGAGGTCAGAGTTTAGTTCAGCTGATGCGAGGCACACAAAACACAGTTTTATACCTGCTTTTACTCTCCTTGTGTCATCGTTATGCTTGAGACAGGTCAGCATATAAGAGTCGTAGTGAATTAAAAACACAAGGAAAGATTGTATCCTAGAGCTTTGTTTGCTCTTCAGACCTGAACTTGACTTTGGCGTCATAGACACGTTCGGCTGTTGAACGCGAAACCGAAGCATAGGAAAAAAAAAATTCATGCAGACAACTTTGTACGACAATGTGTTACCCATGGCATCATTTGAAAACGAAAGCTGCCGTACAAAAAAAAAATGCTGTCCGTAATACTGCATAGATTTCAGGTCATGAAAGCCGTGCCTGTATGGAACATTGTTATTGGCTGGCAGATTAAAGGTACCACATGCGAGAGGTACGTGTGGATTGAATTCCTCGCAGCGGGCAGCGCCGACTTGATGCCTGTGGTGTGCGTGACTGGTGAGAACACCAAGGATGTCGCGGTGCCTCCGGATGGCGTGTGCGATTTCTTGATCTTCGCACACGTGACCTTGGACGAGTCCAACAACCACTTCGTGTCCGCAGGCTCGAACGGTACGCGCGGCGCGAATTAGCAGAAAACGTTTGTTTGATCGTAATTCGCTGATCAGATGTAAGCTATTACAGGGTTGCGCTGACTTGTATCTGTTCTTAAACAAAACGAAAATATTTTATGAACCGAACATAAATGCAGCCCGTTTTTCTCTGCTTACTGTCATATCGGCTGTTATCAACATTTTAACACTCAAAAGGAAGAACACCTGCCGGACTATGGTTAGTTTTCCTGTTTTGAGGCCCTCTCGTGCCACTCCACAGCGAAGCGAATTCGGCTGGTTTTGACGCCGGCTTGGGCTGAAAGCGAGGTTGGCCAGGTGATCGGCACTGGGCCCATATTTGCAGCTTTTGAACGGCGGGAAATTGCATTTTGACGTCGCGTACTGTCGGATATGAATATGGCCGCCAGCATCACAATCGGGTTGCACCACTTCATCTTAGTACCAGCTCAAAGTTTGCGTACGGGGTATTTCAAACCACAGCTTGATCAGACCGCGTTTAGCGTCCCACCAACTTTCTCTCTCGACACCTAATCCCCGTCGCGAAACGGAGGCAGGTATTGATTACTGGAGGACGCGTCAAGGTGTTACCGGCAATAGCAAGTGATCGTCCAGATAACCGTTCTGTAGCCTGAATTATGTGGTGCAGTGTTTCCCTCGAAGCTATGATCTACGCACAACGGCAGGCATGACGACTATTGGCGAATCCCGTCGTTGAAAAACACGCCGCATAGTTTCGGTTTCGACTCTTATCAGTCGAGAACGGTCAGTGAACAAAAGACGTTTATTGCAGAAAGCACAGTGCTTTTATAGCTGAATGGGGCGTCGCAAACAAGGCGCATATCTTAATCTAGGCAAGCATGACGAACGGTCGCGCCAGGGATTCCACATGCGTCACTTACGATAAAGATTCCCTGAGCTTCGCGCATGCCCGCGGCATGGCGGCTATCGGCTGCGCATCGGTGATTGAGCCCAATCACGCGCTATAGAGTATACTAGGGAGAATGCTTGGGTACATAATAAAGCTAGCTGGGGCGCTACTGGCCTTCCATGTTTTTTCTTAAAGACTTCTCGCTGGTCTGGTGCTGATGCGATTGCGTTCGCCTGGTTACTCCCTTCTTTCAGTGCGCTGGAATTGCGCGCTCGTCTCGTGCTGTTCGCGGTTAGCGCTGCATGCGACGACGTAACTTGTGAAGAGGCTCCACTTTGAGGAGGCTTCACCTTTGCTGTAAACTGCGCGGCAACGATGATTTTTCTCTGTTCCGTTAAATGCTTTACTGAGCGCCGGGACTGCCGGGACTTTTGAAACAGAACTGCTCCATGATGGTAAAGCTCCATTGCGCCGTGATAGCAATGGAGGACGCTTATATAGCCTACAAGAAAAATTACGCTGTAAAAGACGTGGAGATAAAAAAACAATCATGGAATAATAAGAAATGTTTTCTGGTCTCCAATATTTAATTTCATAGCTTTCTAAGCTGTACACTGCCAACCACATGTAAAAAAACAAACAAACTGGCAGAGTAAACACCTCCTGCGCTTTCTTTTCGCGTTTGCGTAAACTGACGACATCTGAAGTGCACAACCTACATTAGGAACGAGATACCTGACCTCACGTGGCTAACCTTACCACCTTCTGTGTCAAGCCCGAAACTATTAAAGTTAACATAAAATCAGACTTTGCGTACATGAGTGTGTGGGACTGGCAGCAATCATCCCATTCCGAAGTGTAATCAACAGTTCTTTTATCGTCAGCTATTAGAAGCTCTGATACGTGTTTTACGGTGTAGGTCGTCCGCTGATAAACATACCGCTCCACTCTTGCTAGAAATCCGCCGGGGTTATGGCGTTAGGCTGCTGACCCAAAAGGCACAGATTCGGTCCCGGCTGCGGCAGACGAATTTCGATGGAGGCGAAATTTCAGAGGCCCGTCTACAGTACGATGTCAGTAGACGATGTCAAAGAACCCCAAGTGGCCGAAATTTCCGGAGCCCTTCAGTACGGCGTGCCTCATAGCCTGAGTCACTTTGGAACGTTAAACCCCCTCAAAAGAAACCAAGACATCCTAGCAAGAATGGCCCCACCCCGTGCCGCACCCTTGCAGTACCACGCCTACAAGATAAGTCTCCCAAAACTGTACCGCGTTGTTTATTTTCCCTCTGGAATTATTTCCTTCCCTTGCGTCAGCGTCAGCTAACGCTGAAAATTCGCGTTCCTGACTAGCAACTGTCCTTCTCGGTTGTTTACTGTCTGCTTCCTAACTGGGTATTACTGTGATTATTGCTGCTTGTAGATCTTCCTCATGCTTTGCCTTACTTCCCTGTGTAAACGCGTACGGTTTTGAGGATGAAAAAGAAATATAAATGCCCAGATGAATCTTAGTAGGATCCAGTATGCCCACCGATTTCTAGTATTTGCCAAATGTGACGAAGAAGTGGAATTTGGCTCTCAGGCATATAGCATGCCTGAAGAACAAAACGTCTCTAAACGTGAGGACAACAGCTCTCCTCACCCTACACATATTTAGAGCTTAGGGAGTGCATGAAGTGCTGCGCTATGGGGAAAAGAAACAAACCGCTTTGCTTGATTGCATTTGGAAAAAAGACGCATTCGAGAACCGGGTTACTTGAATCAAAGATTGCAGGGCAAGAATCAGATGCAGCCAAGAGAATTAACGGCTTTCGCCCACCATGATGTGGATAAGAGAGACAGCAAACTTCACAGGGATTTCGACAACACCATCCATTTTTCGATTTAGTAAAAATCGATTCCAGGACTCTTTCTGGCGGTACTAATGTTTCTTCGCCAGGCTTTTTAATCATTTTTTATTTTCTGAAAAAAAAATTTACGCTCTTAGCGAAAATAGGATTTGAACGTGCTAATTAACCTACGGAGCATAACTTCTATCATTAACACTTTACGGGAGGGGTGGGGGAAGTGAGCACAGCTTGACAGCTCTACCGTCAGCCATAAATACTTTTTAGGGAGATATCCGAGTGCTTATTGCCTTGTTCGATCGTGGCGCGCGCAGAAGGTGCGTTCCAGCACTTCCTGAAGGCCGCCTCGAAGAGCTCGGCCACCCGCTTCCTGCTGTCGGTTCTCCAGCGGGACAGCGAATACTTCGCAGATCAGATGGAGAGCGAGGGCCACGCCGCAAGGCTCCTGGAACGCTACCGCTTGGGGCGCATTCGAGGCTACGGCTTCGCGCGCCACGTCGTGCGGGACGCGGACGCCGACCGGAAGCAGCTGAAGAAACTCCACGCGCTGCTCGCGGTGCGTCACAAAAGCAGAGAGCATCCGAAGCTGAAACAATGCGATTCGTTAAAGCCGTACTGTCGCTGTTCGATGTTCGAGCTCGGTTACTTAGATGAACACGGTTAGGGTTACGGGTGCAGAGTTTGGCTCCCGTAACCATAACCGAGAGCGCTGCACGGGCTGCACGATCCGCGCGCCTGTGGTATAGTGCCTAGAATAAAGTGGGCTCTCGTGAGGAGCAATAGTGCCATTGTGGGGTGCGACGCGGAACCTGATTTCAACAGTGAGAGCATTGTGCTTTTTCGTCTTAGGGGCGCTGCTATTTTTGGCCGAGATGAGACCTTGCCTTGCAAAAAGGTTCAGCCTGTTGAATGTGCTACGCCGGTAATGAAAACCATTTCATGCTTACATATACTCTAGACAACCAGAGCCATTGTTTTTTTCAGGGCGATTGTGTAATCTAGTGACAGTGTAGGTGACCGTACAGAGGGCGAAACACATGCCTAGAATGACCGAACTGTGTGTTCCTCAGCTCTCAAAGCCGCTGCTACCAGAAAGGCAAAAATAACCATGAAATCATATGAATTCAACTGCACATGCTGACATCCGCACCATTTTAACCAAATGTTATCGCTAGATATAGTGTCTTCAGCCCAAAACACGCCCAGAATATTTTATAGACAAGCGTTTTGTCCTCTGCGCAACAATGAACTGGAAGGACACCCATGGCTCGGTTAACGCACGGCTGAAATAGAAGGTCGTGCAAACTGCACCGCTTTCAAAAGAGAACATGGAGTTGTGAAATCGGCGTCGAATAAAAAGAAAAGGAAAACAAAGAGTAGTGCGCTGGTGTGGCACCATATATCGATTACTCTCTCAACGTGAATACGCCTATTTTGGAGTAAAGAATGGCGTAAGCTGTCCTCTAGCCCATTCGCTTCTACGGAAATGGTATGCTGTCCAAGCTCCTCAGTAGATTTCGATCACTAAATATATACGGAATGCTTACTCTTGGACGGAGGTACATTGCTGGTGAAAGCAGAGTAGCTTTATGCGGTTAGCGATGAGAGGAGGCTTTAAAGGCGGTACGGGAGGTCTTGTTTTTAGAAAACTGAGGAGACTGAAACCTCGATTAAAATCTTCGTAACTGTTCGAACTTCACGCGTTTTAAACAGTGAATTTGTTTCCTTTGACAACCGTATAGATTCCGTATTTCTAGCGATAGAAATGTATCCCAGGGCTTGGGCAGCATACCCCGCCCCTTAAATGGAGTGCACTAGAGAACTAGCTTGCTTCCTTTTCATTCCGTTCGTGTTTACAGTACACACAAAAAGGACATCATCTTCTTTCTATCTATTTTTCTTATTGGAGCACATTCCCTCTCTTCTTTAACGATGTGCTTCCTGTACAGCTTATTTTATTTTCTTTGAGTCCAAACATCTCGCACACTAACTGTGTCCAAAGGACAGCATTTTCCACAGCCTGCTTGATGAAGACATAGCAAAGAATCTTCCGGCTCTAGAGTGGAATGCTACTCTATTACCAGTAGCCCGGACGTCACTATTCATTTCGGGGTACCCGAGAGTATTGCGAAAACTTCACTTGGTATAGGCGGCTCCTGTTTCTGCATTCTCGTCTTATTCGTTAACCGCGGCCAGCACCACTGTGCACTGTAGAAGCTGTGTATAGCCCATGATAATGGTGCCAGTGACGACAAGATAAAGCCACATATACACATGTCTTGATTCTCGAACACACAGCGCCTATCGTTTGCGTTTAGCTCGAACAGCTGAAAACAAGCATTCACACATGGTTAGGAACAGCAAACATCAGTGGTTACACGTGATTTAAAGAGTTTTGCTGCAACTGTAGAGGGCTTAGTAGCGAACTGGCTGACCACGGCTGGAATCTGAGTTGATAATGGTGTGGCGACACTATGCGGTGAACCGTGCAAAAGCGGAGGAGATGGCTTGTAGCACGCGACTCTGGGAACGTGTTCTTACTTCTACGAGCGGAAACTGCACCTGCTTAGTATGGCACTTTTCACGCTATCACGGAACGCAGTGGATGCCGAAGGCTGCCGTATCGCACAATCGCTTCTCAAGAGTGCTTATAGCTAGGAGTATTTTCGTCTCTTAGACCAATTTAATCTTTTCCCAAACATAACAACATGCTGATACTTCCTGCAAAGAACGTAGAGATGTTTGCTGCAAGAAAACAATAGTACCGGGAGGCACATGTTGTGACGTTTCTCTTTCCGGGGAATTAGTCCCCTGCTTCAGGATTGGTCGTTTTCGTCATTGACTTGACGGCTTTACTCAAAAGATGTGCAGGTTCGGACAAAAGTGCAACGTTGTTGCCTTTGAGCATTTTTCATGCTTTACCTAATTATTTGTCCAGATGTGGTATGCGCATGCTGGTAGTGGATGCTGCTGCGCTTTCTCATGGACAAACAACGTTTCTTCATTTCAGATAGGGAAGGCGGGATTGCACTTCGAAAGAAATAGCATGACCCATTAACTTATGTCAGCCCCTGTACGACTCAGGCACTAGCTGTGGGGCTCACTGAAGACAAAGAAGCAGAAAAATTAGACAGGAAAGTAATGATAAGAGATTGTGTCTTCAGGTCTCACCATTTCGATCCCGCAGTTTTTTTTTTTTTTGCTATGAGAGGAACAATGCCTGCGAAGTTGAACAGTGCTGCTGCCAGACGACCGACGCTATTGTCACGTTTTCATACGTTTACTGTCAGGTCAGTCGGAGTAGCCAGGCGCCTCGCTTATCGTCTTTATGGTTCTCTGAAGCGTCGAGCTCACGTCACAGCCGACCTCATCTTACGCGCATGAAAACGCAATAACTGCTGGATGAATCTTATATCATGTTTTAAAAGCGCAAAGAAATGCAGATGGTAAATCATGCCCTAAACGAATCTGTGACATGAGTACTGTACATAACTCTGCACGAAAACCTGTGGCTCTGGTTTGCAGAAGCTGCGGCACATCCAGGAAAACGAAGAGCTGGTCGTCTTCATGGGCATCCGCTTCGTCATCGACCCGGAGAAGCGCCAGGCCAGCCTCAACGAGCTGGTCCAGGCCGTGTCCAGGCAAGCGCCGCATTTATTTACGCTGGGCTGCCTGTTGTCGCCATTCGTGGACTGATGACCTCTTGCCGCAGCGCCTGCTGGCACACGGCATAGCAGACTGGATGGAGGAAAGGAAGGCGCCCCGCTAGCATCGGCTACGGAAGTACCTAGTCTAAACACGAACAGGAGCACAAATAGAAGTAACGAGGAAGCAAGCGGTCCTCTAGCGCATTCTCTTTTAGGGGCGGAATATGCAGCCCGAGCCCTGGTGTAGATTTCTATCACTTAAATTACTGAAAACTTCCGTAGGCATGCAACGGAAACAAATTCCCTCTTCAAGACATGAGAAGTTGCCGCAGTTATGAAGATTTTAACCGACGCTTCAATTTCATCTATTTGCTACCTGAAGACCTCCGGTTCCGCGTGTCAAAGCCTCCTTCCATTGTTAACTGCATCACGTAACTACGATTTCCCAAGAGTAATCATTCCGCAAATGCAGTGATGGAATTCTAATCCGGGACTTGGACAGCACACCCTGCCCCTAAAAGATAGTGCTCTAGAGGACATCTTACTCCTTTTTTACTCCTTTATATGCTTATTCGTGTTTAGAGTGTAGACTACACTAGTCTTCTATACTAGGCTAGACTAGACAGGACAAGACATGACATGACAAGACAAGACCAGATATACAGACATACAAACAGACGCGCGCGCACCCACTATGGCCCTGTTGTGCACTCAAGTCCAAATATTTATTAACAATGCCTGAAAAACTTCCACTAAATGTACGCCCGACAATAAAGAGGTATAGGCCGGCCGCCAAGGACCACTGAAAATGGCACACAGCCGTTGTAGGTTCATCAAGTCGAATAGATGCTGGGCCTGGCACACGCGTCAGTCCCACCTCTAAAAGCGGCGGACAAGTTTGATGAGGACACACTCGCCTGGCATCATTCTTAAGCGCTTGCCTCGTAACCCTCTTCCTGTCATTATCTCATGCAGGTGCCACTTTAGCGGGCATTTCAGGAATAAGCATGTTAATATATGGGGCTCCGCAGGTTATGGATTTGCATGCGCCCTATACGCCGCGATGTCTGTAGTACTTTCTTCGCGTTAGTACGCGTACGCTATTAACACAGTGGATCCCACCTTGAAAAGCGGCCCAGGCCACCAGTGCTGTCTACGAGAGCAGATTACTGAACAGGACATTCCGGAGGCTAGCAGCCATTGTGAGGGAACTGTGCAAAACATAGGCACGATATCTCAGGAAGGTTAGCCTACGTTGCTGCACTAGCTTACCCTTGGGGCCCCCTTTGAGCCTCAAAAAGAAACGAATATACCTCTCGAACAAGAGGCGGATAAATCGTAGTGGAGCTGTGATGGAGATCTCGTTGCTGAAAAGCGACGAGAATCGCGGGGGATGGGCCCAGCCAACTCAACTGGACAAGTAAATGTGATTTTTGTAATCGGATACCCGTACGCAATCAATGAGCACCTTGCCACCTGGGGAGCCGATCCTAATTGGGCGTTGGCATATAAAGTCCCACTTACCGGTGAGGCAGATGAGCTGTGTGCCATAGCGCACCAATTATTAAAAACGCATAAAGGCTGCTGTCTGTTGCTGAGCGATATATATCGGCGGTAAATAATGAACGGAGAGTATTAGGAATCATAAACGGGGCAATACTTTTTTGCGATATATTGGCATCTTTTGAGGCATTGGACATGCGTCAAGGCTTCAATTCGGTACCGCACCAAAGGGAACTAGAAACGGCGCAGTTTTAGAAACCTAAGCGCTCTCGGTTTTATTAGCGGCGTGCGTAAAACGGCCGAGACGAGAGGGTTTTAACGCAACAGCGTTAAGGAGCTCGCGTCGCAGAAAATCCGGTGTCGGCGTCGGCCATGAGCGAAAAATCCCTTCTCCTCCTCGCAATGTTCGCCACTGCCCCAACAGGTAGCGCGCGACGGCAGCGGAAGGAAAGGAAGGGATGCCTGTCACATATTTCGGTGGACAACTCGGACCACCCCGTAAGGGAAGGAAAATCAAATGAAAATTGGTTTTAAGGAATGGAAGTGAGGCCTGTCTCACATATATTTGTGGACACGTGAACCGCGCCGTAAGGAAAGGAAAATGAAATGAAAATTGATTTTAAGGAAACAAAGTGACGCGTCTGACATATCTCTCGTTCGGGCACGGTGGGGCCGTGCGGGCGCGCAGGAACCACGCGGTGAGCAGCGAAAAACCAGCGCACATCTAAAGCGCGTTCACGACGAAGCTTGCAGCTTACCGGCTGTTGGTTCGGCGCGGAAGCTATGCTGGCGTTCGTGGCATCGGGTTTGTCGAGAACGATGCGCCGACGAACTACGACTGCAACTTGAGTACCGCGCGTTTCGGCGAGGCGCCTGGCAGCGCTTCTACGTGGTTTGCCGCTCCGCGCGTCCGTTTCACCGTACATAGCAGAGCGATTTGGCTAACGGGCAAGGCGTCGCGCCGAACTTGCGATGGCGTTCCGTGGACTCCCTGGCAGTGCTGCAACATGCTGTCGTGTTCCACTCTCAAAGGCGGCGCTTAAGCGTCCTCCAATTTTTTTTAAAATGCGGCTCATTGCAACGAGCACCCAAGCTGGCGCCACCACAGCAGCTATCAATTTGCGCCTGCAGATGCGACTTGGGCGCGCCTGGTTTTCCGGAATTTGAGCTATAGTGCAAAATAGATAAGGTGGTAGTTAGATACCGTTCATAAGGTTTCCTTTCCTTTCTTCTTCTTTCTTTCTTTCTTTCTTTCTTTCTTTCTTTCTTTCTTTCTTTCTTTCTTTCTTTCTTTCTTTCTTTCTTTCTTTCTTTCTTTCTTTCTTTCTTTCTTTCTTTCTTTCTTTCTTTCTTTCTTTCTTTCTTTCTTTCTTTCTTTCAGGGTGCCGAGTTCGTTCCATTTTTCTCACTAACCATTGATGTTCATTAGATTTACCAAAGATTAAAAAGTGATTCTAAACTTTTGTTTTCGTCAGGCAGTCGTGGTCTCCGGTTACTCGAGGCTACAACACATAACTTTGTGGGATGTGGAGCGACGTATGGCATTGAAGCATACCGTAATCCTTTTCGCCATTGGCTCAATCAAGCGTACGCATTTCAATTTAGAGACGATTCTCCTTGGCAGTCCACTCATTCGGCAGTACGTTCTTGCTTCGATTGAATTCGGTTGGCATGAGGAGTGTATGCAAGTTGGCGGCTAGGTTTCTATTTAAGAGTCGCCGATGGTAATGTTCTACAGGGCAGCAAATGATACTCGTCGAACACCCTCATCCTCCTCACTTTCTCTTCCTATCGCCCCTTCTTCACGTGCAGCTCACTCACATTCCTGGTGCTCATCACCCACGTGACACCAGGACACGCGGAATCGACTGGAGGCTTGTGTGGTGGACCCCATAGACAGCTGGACCAATTCGTCGTTCAACAACAAGAGCCACCTGTCCATGGTGAGCGTGACCGATCTTCAGCGTGGCAGAGTCCCGATATGGACTCTGAGCTAGTGGAGCCAAAGATAACGAAGCTGTGACGTCCGACTTTGAGGTCTTAGTGAACAAGTGCTTTTCGAATCGGCGTTTAGCCGCTCTTGATAATTTGATTTTGAGGCTTATTGACGCGCTCTGATATTCGGTGTTGGCTCGAACGTTTCAACTGAAGACCTGTTTTGCACGTATCATACGAGTAACTGTGGATCTTTACGCCATTCATTTTGGAGGAGCGGACTCTTTGGTATTTCTTTTACGCGCGTGGCTGCCGCAACGCTCATGAGCCCAGCAGGCTAGTAAAGCAATATGACACTTATCTAAAGCTCGAGATATTTGCCATACAAATGCAGTCTTCTTTACGACAGGGAGCTATTACTGTTTCAATTGTCAAAAAAAAAAAGGAATCGCCGAATTCCTTCCGCTCTGCTTCGCTCCGAGCGAGTGAGGAGTGGAGGGCGGTAGCCATTCGCCCCACATCATCGGTCTTTACCTATTACAGAATTACGGTTAGTGGTGGCATCTCTAAGAAACCTTTGGATGCTGTCTCAGAACAGATTATCTTGTTGTAAGTAAGCGGTGCTGCGAGATATACTTTTGAACAAAATAGCGGGTCGCGACGAACTGCATAATTAAGGATATACGGCGCTCCATATTATTTCCTCCATTATCACAGTGGTGAGGCCTGCCAATGATTCCTTCAAGCGTTTAGGAGAATCCCTCTAGGTGGAGTAGATTTGTAATAAGTGAGTAATTACTTATTAGCACCCATCCAAGCGCAGCCATACGACTATGAAGGAAAGTTACAGAGCTTTCACAGAAACTGCAGTTGAAGACAAACTCGTCCTGTTTCGGGACATACCCAGAAATTTGTGGACAAACACATTTTAAAGCGGAAGCTTTACTACTCCAGCCAGCGAGCCATTTCGGCTCGTCGCGCACTTCAGCCGTTTGTCATATGCGTAGGCCACAAGCGACCTTGAGCCGCCGTTGCCTAGCAACACCGCAGCCGCGCTTCATCAGATGGCGCCGCCGTCGGCGCCGCTGCCGTCGCCGCTCGCTCCACCAATTGTGCTCCTACAGGGCAGAGGGAGAGGAGGTGTCGCCTCGCGGGCGGTACATATATATGCGCTTCACCTCAGTGTATTGTAGTCATTATGGAGAGCGCCAAAGAGACGCAACAACGACAGAACGAAGCGAGGAAGAGAGAACGCGCTCAAGAGACGGCAGTAGAACGCGCCGCACGACTCAAAAAGCGTCGTAACGAAGATGCGGCTAGAAGTCGTGCCACGTCCCGGAGTGACTCTTCAACTGCGGAAGAGACCGCTTTGAGTTCTCGAGAGCGTCGGAATGAGACGCTGCGTAGACGACGTGACGAGGAATCAAAGCTTTCGCAATTCAACTAGGGTTAACCAGAGCTAAAACACAGCCAATTTTTCAATGAGAAGTTGTTTATGAACGCAAGTTTACGCATATCGCAAGACTGCACCATGACAGTCAATATATCAGCAGATTACCCCCCCCCCCCCCCCTTGGTACACTTGTAGTTGTCTGCGATTCATTGTCAAGAACGCAACCCACTGGTTTTCTCTAGCAGTCTTAACCACTCGGAGCGAGCGTAGGAGAAAGTTTGAAAGCAAAATTCTGCTTCGCATCGGAAGGTTAGATCATAGATATGAATATGTTCATAACGTTATCTTACAATGTGCCACAGTTGCTTCAGAATAAGAAATGATGTCCAAGGAAGCTGGAGTTGATCGAACCCGGGACCCCAGTCTATCTGAGACTAGCACCGTTGGCACTTCGAGGTGCTCATCGAATCGGCTTCTCTCTACGACCTGCTAGCATATTTGGTTGGCTTAGTTGGTCGAGTGACTGTCTCATGTAGGCAGTGGTCCCGGGCTTGACCCCGGACCGGGACGAATTTTTCTTCAACTGCATTTTCTGTGAAAGTGCTATTGATCTGCAGCAGTATGACTGCGCTTGGGTGGATGATAATGAGTGATTGCTCCCGTAGTGCAAATCTACTCCAACTCGGGGCAGTCCCTTAAACACTGGACTTACACCATTCGAGTTGTTCAATTCGGTCTCGCCTGCCGTCTGTTCGCCGTCCTGGTTCTTAGCTGGTAGAATGACTGCCCCAGGAAGGCGATGGTCCCCGGTTGAATCCCCGGACCAGAACGAATTTATCTTGAACAGAAACCTTATGTGAAAGAGCTTTAAATTGCAGATGTATGGATGAACTTGGGAAGATGTTAACGAGTAGTTATTCCCTTATTATGAATCGAAGGCTACTTGCGACAGTTGCCTTAACGTTAGACTTCCAATGTCCCCACTTCGAGTTGATCAGTTCAGTCTCGCCAACGACCTGTTCGCCGTCCTGGTTAGCTAATTAGTAGAGCGACTGCCTCAGAAAGGCAATGGTCCCGGGTTTGATCCCTGGAGAAGGACGAATTACTCTTCAACTCGCCGATGCGAGGTTATTGCTGTCGCCGGTGCGCAGCGCGAGGCGGCCGAGCTCGTGCGCCGACAGACGGGCGACGCGCAGCGCCAGCAGTCCTTCCTGCTGTCGTCGTCCATGGCGGTCGTCTACTACGACGTCGACGAGGACGCCGACAGGAACGCCGAGCTGAGGGACGTGCCTTGCACGGGTGCCTCCGTTTCCTCCTACGCCACGGTAAGAGGAGGCGGACAGAGGGAGCGCCACCCGTCTTCAGAGGACCATTTGTTTTGACTAATTCAAGGGGAAAAATCACGCCTCGGGCCAAGTCTACAAAGGCTGGCCGTGCCCGAGTTGTTTCGGAGGTTAGTTACTGCCTCAACCAACGCCGCATGACGAGCCGATTACTATGTCTTCCTTAGCCACATGCTTTCTGCTTGTCCTGGTTTGCGAGCACATGAGGGCCAAGCAGTCATGTCCCAATGTTGCGTAGGGAGATGCTGAAGTGGCTTTGTAAATACGGACCCAGGGGTGACGCAAATGAAGGTTGTCCTTTTCAAGAGCGTCTAATTCGAACGCAAATGATAGAAAGCTGCGATATCGAATCTGCTTTCAAGGCACGAAACTCGTGTCATATAATTTCTGAGACTCTCATGAACTGAGTACAGCGCCTGGCCATTAAGGCTTGCTCTCTTCTGCGAAGTGTGGGGTTGAGACGTGATCTGCCTATCGGCTGCAATAGTGAACCGCGCCATGTACGTCAGTTAACTGATGACAACCATTTTGTGTGTGAAAACGCCAACCGTCTTCTGTTCCTTCCGCTAGTACCCGCGACCTGTATACAGCCAGCGCCGGTGCTGTCAGCTACCCCGCACTTTTTGTCGTGTAGGGTGTCGCACAGATGCATTTAATCTTCCATACTGAACAGGCTTCTAGTCCACTTTTACCAATGTTCTCGGGTGGTCAAGACGGGAATGGGTTGGTAGGTTTCTCCAAGTAAAAAATTTAGCATTTAATTTCTTCAAGTTTTCAGGGTGGTCCTTCCGCGTTGATCACTATTCCTAACGTACAGCTATATTTAGGCAGAGCGTTATCAGCAATGCTGTCTGTTTTCCCTCGTCTTTTTCTATTCCAAGGTCATGTGAAAAGCCGTGCTTTGTGAAGTCAACCGGTAAAGATAATAAGAGGACAGCATCTATGGCCGAATTTTCTGCTGAATTGAAACTCTGCTGTCTAAACGCTACGTATTCATTCTATGTGTGCATACCACATTTGGAGAAGCTTTGCGTGAGGCTGTTAGGAACCCTTTCTTTGGTATGCTGACGTTTGGTGTGCAGGCTTAGTTGGGTCGCAGTGTAGCACGCATGACGAGTCGTTCAGGAGGACTAGAACTGCGACTAGGCACTGCCGCAAAACAAGATTGCGAACTGTTCCGGTAGCATTTTATTCTTTCGGAAGGAAGGAAGCATAGGAACCCATAGAGCGGCATGCTGTCTTGCTGATTGATTTTCAGTCATTATCTTAGTGTTTAGTAGCGATCAGCGAGCAGCTTGGGGTTGCCTGAGTGTTCAGCAAGGCTTACGGCTGGGTGAGGCGGTACCTTAGAATGCTTCGCGATCGAAATGCTGCGATTAAACAGCGCGCAGTTATGAATAAATAGCTTATTCTACTTACATATCGAACTGATTAACCAGAAGTCATGTGTTACAGCTGTACACAAAAAACTCTGAGCTGAATATACCTTCTGTGAGACATGGCGCGGATGTTATGTCTCAAAACACGAAGAGAAAGGGCGTACATGAAGTGGATGCAGAAGCGCTAACCACAGAAAAAAAAGTAAGCTACTTCACTAACTCTAAGTTGCTTACTTTCCTCAAGTGTGAGCGACAGCCTCCCTGATGACTACACGAAATGAAAGAAAGCTGCTCCGAGCGAGTGCTGACACAGGTGCTGGGTGACAACACTCTAATCCTGTGCCATTGCGTGCGTCTTCGACAGGTGTGTACCGCCGAGCTGGGTTGGAAGGTGGGCGCCGAGGGCACAGGCGACCATGTCCGCTACGAGCAGTTCGCCGAGATGGGCAAGTGGCGCACCTACAAGACGCGCCCTCACCTGGCAATTGAGGTATACGGTGCCTGCAGGGCCCCCATTTCGGAGCTGTAGCTAAAGCTGTTTCTCAGAAGATGTTCCCGAAGCGCATCAGGTGTTTCAAATTTAGCGTGTCCGATCACAAGCGGGTGGTCTCCGCTCACCCTAAATGCATAATGATGCCCTTTGGATTGCGGAATTCATCTTAAAACCGTCAAATATTGCCACAAAGAGGATGGTTGAAATACGGCCCTTTAAGGCATACTCAGTGACCCCCTCGTTGACTGCAAGGAAGCCATAGCATCAGTAGCGCTCCTTCCATGGGATGTCGTTAAAAAAGAATTCTTTCTCAAGGGTTACAGTTGAGTTCCTTTTACCCCTTTCTCTTCCTTGATGTCAGCCCGAAGGGGAAAGGTAGAAGTTGTTGGATGCCGACGTCTTGAGGTTCTAAACTTGCTCAGTCACATTACTCGTGGAACTTCAGGAAGTAAACTGTTTAATCACACATAAAATAGTTAAGACAGAACGGAAGGTACAACAAGGAGAACAACTATGTACATAGTGATTGATCCGCAGAGTGACCAGACGAAATCAACCCCCGGTCCCACCAAAACGTCTTCTTTTAATCCCTAAGTCCCCGCCCTCAGTGGGGACACCAACCAATTAGGTCAAAACACAAGCACGCATCCAATCAAGGACCGGGGAAAGGAAAACACATCCAATAAAACACATGGGAGAGGAAAACACATTGAAAAAGAGACAGAGGAGCGTAAAACACGCCCAATCAAAGATTGGGGAGAGGGGACAGGTCATTGTCACGAATACTAACAATTCCCCTCTCGGATCACTCCATCCTCCCCCGCGGGGCGGCATGATTACTCGCTTAAAGAGCATGCGAGGGCCGCACAGATTGTCGAAAGCCGTGCCACTTAAGGCGCCACCGCTCCCCAATTCTTCCTGATGCCCCACGTGCACAGGAAGTGCCTGGCAGTCATATGGAGCTGATAAGCGCTCACAGTGAACATGAGGAACGCGTCTTCAAAATTGCCTCCTAGCCACACACTGAACGACCGCCGCCCGGGTAATGGCCTTGGGCAGCGTCGCCGCGGTAGGGATGAAAGGCGACGCGCCTTCGTTGCTGCTTCTCGGAGCGCGGCTGCGAACAATGGGGCCCGGCCAAGCTGGGTCGCCTGCGCACACCGAACTCCCCTCCGTCGCCGTCCGCTTGACTCGTTAGTTCCATGTGGAGTCAAAAGGAAATGGATCACAGCGTACGCACTCTTGTCCACATACAGGCGGCGTTCCGTACGTGATTACTTGGGGCTCCGGATGTGCCCAAGCCAGCCGCGCACGACACCTCCCCACCAAGTGTGCTGCATAACATCTTGGAATGAAGCACACACAGAAAACCGAACAGACCAACGTGCCGCGGGCCCGGAGCCGAAGAAGCACCACCTGCCGCTGCCGAACCATATGCGTTGCCAAAGCCTCAGGGTACACCTCCATAAATGACATAACTCCAGTCCCCGGATACCCCCACGCCTCTAGTTGGCAGCTACGAGTCGCGACATTGCATCGGCATTAGCGTTTTGCTCCCCCTTTTTGTGCTCGACCCGGATATCGAATCTCTGCAGAGCGAGTGCCCAGCGTGTCAGCTTGGCGCTGTGCGGACTACTCAGAGTCAAATATTTGAGCGGGTTATGGTCCGTTATGACCCTAATTTGTGCGCCACACAACCAGACTTCAAGTCGCCCTAATGCCCAAATGATGGCATAAGCCTCCTTCTCGATAGTCGCCCAGCGGGTCTGAGCCGGGCTTAGCTTTTTGCTCAGAAAAGCGATAGGCTGCTCGCGGCCCTCGTCATCGCACTGGGCAAGGCAGGCACCCACCGCGTAGTCCGAAGCATCGGTTGCGAGCACGAACTCCTTACTTGGGTCAGGCGCATGAAGTGAGGATGCGCTCTTCAAGCAAGCTTTCACCTCATCAAAAGCTTTCTGCGCCTCGTCATCCCATGGGAGCCGCTGCGGTGTCCGCCTGTTAGTTAAGCTCGTCAGTGGGAGCACGACGCGAGAATAGTCGGGGACATATTGTCGGTAATAGTTAGCTAAGCCCAGAAAGCTTCTGAGCTCCTTCTTTGTTTGGGGCCTCGGCATCTCGTCTATTGCCTTGACCTTTCCTGGATTAGCGCTGTGCTTCCCCGACCCAACCACATGGCCCAAAAATTCGACTTCTCGTCTCGCGAAATGACATTTGCCTGCGTTCACGGTGAACCCGGCGGCTGCGATCGAAGCGAGCACCGCCCGAACGTGCCTCAAATGCTCCTCCCAGGTGTCTGAATAAATCGCGAGGTCATCTATGTAGGCGCATGCGTACTCGCGGTGCGGTGCTAGTACCTGGTTTATGACCCTCTGAAATGTCGAACTCGCATTTCGAAGGCCGAAGGGCATGACCCTCCATGCGTACTGCCCCACCGGAGTGACGAATGCCGTGAGGGCCTGTGCCTGCTCGTCAAGGGATATTTGCCAATAGCCTCTCAGCATGTCTATTAGGCTGATGAAGTTGGCCTTCGCTACTCGGAACAGCAGCTCGGACGGTAGGCTCATCGGGAAGGCGTCCTGCTCGGTTATCGCATTCAACTTCCGATAATCGCAGCACAGGCGCAGCCCCCCATCTTTTTTAGCGACGCAAACCACTGGGTGAGCATGAGGACTCTCAACGGGATATATTAGTCCCCACTCCAGGAGCTCATCTACTTGCCTCTCCACTTCCTTCCGATACGCCATCGGGACCTTGTACGCATGGCCAGCCCGTGGCTGAGCACCCTCCTTTAGCACGATTTTGTGCGCTCCTAGCGTGCATTTGCCGGGCCTACTGCTGAAAACCTGGCCATTCTCCTCGATCAGTGCCTCTAGATCTCGGCGCTGCGCTTCGTTCAAATGTTCGAGAGCACCCGGCGGCAGCGCGTCGCCTGGCACTGAGCGCATGGGGAACGTGGGCACGTCGCCGAACTCCGCGTCGCCCTCGAATATCACCCCTACTACATTCACCCGTGCGTGGTATGCTCTGAGCTTGTTTGCGTGGACAGTCCGACATGCGCCATTGTCGAGTTTGATCAGATAACTGTACGGGCGCGTCTTCCGCATTACCGTCACAGGCCCCGTCCACTTGGACATCAACTTTCCCTCGCCATCCCTTTCAAGCAACAACACCTGCTGCCCATCTGTGAAGTGTTTATCGACAGCGCGCAAGTTGTATTGTCCAGTGTACCTGCGTTGCGCTACCGTGCTGTTGTTACTAGCCTTTGCGTTTGCCTCGGCCAGCTTCTCGCGCAAAGCTGACAGGTACTCTGCCGCCGGCGTTGCCAAAGAATCTGGTACTGCCCAGTCTCCCGTCCAAGTTTTTTGGAGAATGGATAGCGGTCCGGTCGGTATTCTGCCATACATTAACTCAAACGGCGACTGCCCGGTCGTCTCATTAGGGACCTCTCTGTAAGCCCAGAGCAAGAATGGCACAAGCCTATCCCAGTCACGTCCGTGCTCCTGAATAATCTGGAATAGCATGGATTTGAATGTTCCATTCCAGCGCTCGACCAGACCGTTGCTTTGAGGGTGGTCCGGCGTGGAAAACCTCGGAGAGGCGCCCAATTTTCTGAGAAGCTCTTGTGTAAGCTTTGCGGTAAAATTTGTGCCCTGGTCACAGCACACTGTTTCAGGGACTCCCAGGCGCGCGAATATTTGCAAAAGAGCGTCACACGTGGCCTTAGCGGTCAGCGCTTTTAAACACACGACTTCGGGCCAACGCGTGTTCATGTCCACTACACAAAGTGCATAGCGGTGCCCTCGAGCTGACGGTGGTTCTATCGGTCCTATGCAGTCGATGTTCACCACTTGGAATGCGGCCTCTGGTCTAGCGATCGGCGCGATCGGCACTCGATCTGCTGTGCGTGCACGCGACTTCACCTGACATGAGTGGCATGAGCGGCAGTACTGCTTCACGTCGCGTGTGACCCCGGGCCAGAAGAATGAAGCCTTTATCCGCTGAAGCGTTTTCCGCTCGCCGAGATGACCTGCCCACACTGAGTCGTGCGCCATTTTTAACACCTCTGCGCGTCGCTCGGTTGGGAGGACAAGCTGAGTACATGGATGCCCAGCAACAGGCTCCTGGTGGAACAAAAGCTCGTCCCGGACCGCCATGCCGTGTGTTCCCTCTCTAGCCTGAGCCCACGCTTCCTGGAGTGATTCGTCTCCAATCTGCGCCTCGCGAAACCGTTGCCGCGTCGTCTGTGCCACCGCGGTTTCCCCTTCGCTGCAATCTGCTGCTACCGCGCCCGCTAGAACCTCGTCAACCCGCTTCTCCCTCTCTTCGATTTCTTCGTCAGAACCCTCGGC
Organism: Amblyomma americanum; assembly: GCA_030143305.2. Lineage (NCBI taxonomy): Eukaryota > Metazoa > Arthropoda > Arachnida > Ixodida > Ixodidae > Amblyomma > Amblyomma americanum. Next base: position 60,787 of record JARKHS020006378.1, on the reverse strand, counting down.
TTCTCCCTGTTCTTGCGCATGGACACGATCGCTCAGAAGCTGCTCATAGTCTTCGGGAGTGATTAACGCGCTTATCCCAGTTATAAGCTCGTCTGTGACTGCACACAGTATGCCCCGCTCCGACGGGTCAAATGATACTCGCGGTGCTCCCTGAGTTGTTACTAGGGGAACGTACGCCAGCTCCGCGGCAACCTGCTTTCCGAAAGCCCCGGTGAGTTTTATTGTTGCCCCCGCGCATTCATATCGCGGCACGAGCGACCTGCGGGTGACCGTGATGTCGGCCCCTGAGTCAATGCGCGCACTTATAGCGTTCCCGCTACTCAACAATGTCACCTCTCCGGCGCTGACCTTCTCCTCCGCGGGCTGCCTTTCCACTGAGCCGTGCACTGTCTCCCTGTCATGCAAGGGGACCGATATTCGGGCGATTACTGATTTCTGGTCTGCGCGTCCGCCCCCCATGTCTGGCTTTTCCGCGGTTTGTCTTTTCGGGCAAAACCTTGCGATGTGCCCATGCCCGTGGCAATGGAAACACTGTCCACGTCCCCGGGGCCGCGTGTTGTTTGGTCGGGACTGGGTTCCGTCGCGCTGTGTTACCTCGACTGCCTCGTTCGTCGCCACCGCCGCGCTCGCTGCTTTCCCGACCTTATATCTTCGGCTTTCGTCGTGGTTTTCTGCCAGCGTGACAATCTCACTAGGTTTTAGGAACCCTGGCTTATCATTTAGAGCAACGTGCGCTCTCGCCCCTGCACCGAGGGCTTCCTTTAGTCGGTCCGCGACGGCTAGCAGTTTGAACTCCTCTAACGAAGTTACCTGACAGCTGTTTAAATAGTATTCCAGGTAGTTCTGCAGGCGTACCGCAAACTGCTCCCACGTCTCATTTGGGTTTTTGCTCGCGGATGAGTAAAGACGCTTGTATTCGGCGGCAGTGAGCCTCAAGCCGTCTAACACTTTAGCTTTCAGAAGTGCGTACTCGCTCCTTTCCTCTGCGGACAACCGCGTGAGTAGCATGCGTGCCCTCTCGCTTAGGTGTGGCAAAACTAGTCCAGCCCACCACTGGGTTGGAGCTTCGTATGACCCCAACGTGGCCTCTACGTCCTCGAACCACCCTGGTACCAGGGCTTCTTGAAGCGGCATCGGCGTGAGGACGCCTTTCATAAGGTTAGCAAATTTCAACCTTCTGTCCTCGTCCATTCTTCCGCTCGCTCCCGCGCTCTCACCAAGCCCACCCGCTGTTCCGCTCTGCTTAAGATTCAGCCTTGTATTTTCCAAAGCCAACCGCTCCTTTTCCACCGCTAGTTCAGCAATTCGTAATTGCACTTGCAACTCGGTCATTTGTTGCACCGGCGCGCTAACTGTCAGAGGGTACGTCGGACCCTCATTTGCCTGACCCGCGGCTGCCAACTCTCCGTTTCCTGCCCCGTTCTCCATCTCTTTCTGTTTAACACTGTCGCTCCTCAAAACCCAAGGCTTTGGCATAAGCACAAGCCCGACAGAAACAGAAAGGTACTCGCCCGGCTACCGAAGCTCCGCTTTACGAGGCTGCCGGTGCCCCAGCATGGAAGACTGGCCCGGAAGTTGGTCGCTGCGCCGCACGGTCCCGGTTGGAACTCGTCTCCTTGATCCGCGTCGTCGTCGGCTCCTCCTGATCAACAGCGCCCTCCTTGACTCTGGTCACCTGGTTCCTTCAGCTGCCCGCTGACTTGGACCTTCAGCGTCACGTCGGCGTTGACCAGCTGTCACTCTTGAAATCTTCTCCTCTGGACGTGCCACGCTATAGCTCGTCCGCCGCCTTGTACTTCCGCCCTCCTTCAGTTGCCTCGAGTAGGAAGACGTCGCATTTCTGTCGACTGCGCCAGTTGAGTTCCTTTTACCCCTTTCTCTTCCTTGATGTCAGCCCGAAGGGGAAAGGTAGAAGTTGTTGGATGCCGACGTCTTGAGGTTCTAAACTTGTTCAGTCACATTACTCGTGGAACTTCAGGAAGTAAACTGTTTAATCACACATAAAATAGTTAAGACAAAACGGAAGGTACAACAAGGAGAACAACTATGTACATAGTGATTGATCCGCATGGTGACCAGACGAAATCAACCCCCGGTCCCACCAAAACGTCTTCTTTTAATCCCTAAGTCCCCGCCCTCAGTGGGGACACCAACCAATTAGGTCAAAACACAAGCACGCATCCAATCAAGGACCGGGGAAAGGAAAACACATCCAATAAAACACATGGGAGAGGAAAACACATTGAAAAAGAGACAGAGGAGCGTAAAACACGCCCAATCAAAGATTGGGGAGAGGGGACAGGTCATTGTCACGAATACTAACAATTCCCCTCTCGGATCACTCCATCCTCCCCCGCGGGGCGGCATGATTACTCGCTTAAAGAGCATGCGAGGGCCGCACAGATTGTCGAAAGCCGTGCCACTTAAGGCGCCACCGCTCCCCAATTCTTCCTGATGCCCCACGTGCACAGGAAGTGCCTGGCAGTCATATGGAGCTGATAAGCGCTCACAGTGAACATGAGGAACGCGTCTTCAAAATTGCCTCCTAGCCACACACTGAACGACCGCCGCCCGGGTAATGGCCTTGGGCAGCGTCGCCGCGGTAGGGATGAAAGGCGACGCGCCTTCGTTGCTGCTTCTCGGAGCGCGGCTGCGAACAATGGGGCCCGGCCAAGCTGGGTCGCCTGCGCACACCGAACTCCCCTCCGTCGCCGTCCGCTTGACTCGTTAGTTCCATGTGGAGTCAAAAGGAAATGGATCACAGCGTACGCACTCTTGTCCACATACAGGCGGCGTTCCGTACGTGATTACTTGGGGCTCCGGATGTGCCCAAGCCAGCCGCGCACGACAGTTACAGAACGAGAAATTGAAGGTACTATCTAGTTGTAATTAAACGCCGAAAGCGCCTTAAAACGGAACGTAACCGTTCTTTCTTTAGCGCTCAGCGCTAGTGACAAGTGGTGTGATCATTATTTCTGCATAAATGTTTGTGAGGTGTTTAAAAGGATACACGCTACGCGCAAAAGGCTACACAGGCTACATACTGATGTCGCACTGCACTTTAATCCTGCTAACCCTTACTAGAGGAGCACTCATTTCAAAATTTGTGCACCATTATTTTTTAGAGTCACAGGGTACCGTATGCCCTTGTGTGCTTTACCGGTTATGCTGTAACCCTAATCTTTACAGCCAGGCTCGCATGTCACTCGATATATACACTCGATAGGGGAGGGGGGGGGAGGGGCTGGTGCGGAATCGCAAGGGCAGTTTCTGTCTGCCATGGCACGTCTTGGGCGGCGCTCGCGGAGCAGATATATGGGCCCCGCTGCACATGGTCACCGCTCTTTCTGGCTTTAGAATGACGTCCTTTGTTCTGGATGCGCTGTAGATGCTGGCAACACACAGTTAGTTAAGGATAGATGATAAAAAATGAGGAGATAAAGCTCACAGCTTTCTTAGCACATTCCACAAAATATGTGAATTTTTTTATTAAGGTATTAATGCGAAAACATTACAAGTCCCATTACGAGAAAAGGCTGTGGCGTGTGTGTGTACTCGCAGATAGAGAAAATCCCAGCGATGGCAAGAAAAACAGGGTGACGTCATCAAGCGGCCGCATGACGAACACAGCAAGCCAAGAGCCGCCACTTTAGACAATCTTATACGTGTCTTTCGTCCATATATACTCGTCACTGGCCCACCTCCATCTGACGCGATTGATGTGGTGACATGCGTACCAAAATTGTGACCCAACCGTTTTCCGTAGAGCGTTCCGGTTGGTGTCAAATGACCTCTCGTTGTTTGTAGCTTACGTGCGCTTGTCAAGTTGGAGGCGAGCTCGCGGCAGGGATTCGAACAGACTACAGATGGACCTTCAGCCGGATGCCGTCCCAGACTTTCATATCAAAATTGTGACACAACCGTTGGTCGTACAGCGTTTCGGGTGGTGTGAAAAGACTTCTCGTTCCTTGTAGCTTACATGCTGTGGTCAAGTTGGAGGCTAGCTTGCGGCAGGGATTAGAATCAACGACATATGCACGTCCAATTGTGTGCCTTCCCAGACTTTCGTGTGATGCAACCGTTCGTCGTACAGCGTTCCGGGTGGTGCCATACACATGAACTCGTAGAAAAGAACTTTAATCCATGTAGAAACATTACTCGTAAACAATGCACCCAGGGACAGTAATGGTTTCGAATTCTCACACGTAAGCAGTCAGGAGTGTCTGTGTCGACATTTTTTATTGATATTATCTTTCGCGTTATTGCATGCATTGCACTTTAACAATTATAGAGGCTAATCCCGCCTGCAACACCTGCCTAAACTCAATCTAAACTGAATTAATCTCTAAGGAATACAAAGCTCGAGACCGCAATCTGAACTTAAGGACGTCATATATACATACCTCTAGGTATGTATGACGCCCCACGGAACACTATTCGGCGAACGGTTGTATCACAGTTTTAATACGAGAGTCTGGGAAAGGATACAATTGAAGGTCCATATGTGGACGGCTAGAATGCCTGTCTCAAGCTAACTTCCACACACACACACACACACACACACACACACACACACACACACACACACACACACACACACACACACACACACACACACACACACACACACACACACACACACACACACACACACACACACACACACACACACACACACACACACACACACACACACACACACACACACACACACACACACACACACACACACACACACACACACACACACACACACACCACACACACACACACCACACACACACACACACACACACACACACACACACACACACACACACACACACACACACACACACACACACACACACACACACACACACACACACACACACACACACACACACACACACACACACACACACACACACACACACACACACACACACACACACACACACACACACACACACACACACACACACACACACACACACACACACACACACACACACACACACACACACACACACACACACACACACACACACACACACACACACACACACACACACACACACACACACACACACACACACACACACACACACACACACACACACACACACACACACACACACACACACACACACACACACACACACACACACACACACACACACACACACACACACACACACACACACACACACACACACACACACACACACACACACACACACACACACACACACACACACACACACACACACACACACACACACACACACACACACACACACACACACACACACACACACACACACACACACACACACACACACACACACACACACACACACACACACACACACACACACACACACACACACACACACACACACATTCCGTAATGGGACAAGTGACGCTTTCGCATTAAAACGAAATCGGTCTGCTTTTATCCTGCTCTTCGAGTGCGCAGTCAGAGCGCAGCTCAACGCAGTACGCATACTGCGGTTCAGAAGCTGCAAAAAGTAAGACATTATCATCTTAACGCTTCAAGAAAGGTTGCACAACGATTTCAATGCTGTAAAGTCATAAGAAAAAACGCAGCTTTTCGTTTTGTTAACTTGAAGGAGGTAATAGCCTTCTTTCACCATTTCGAAGCAACGCTTACGCAGTTCTTTGCCAGTCCTTCGGGCAAAGGTTTGCCCGAGTTAGCGCCTGCAGTAGGAGCAGTGTTGTCGAAAATGATACAGTCATTCCAGATATTTGCTTTAGTTCTTATTGCAGGCCAGCTTGAATTTGGCACTGCATTCTGCCATCTGGTCCTCCCCTACTGTAGCAACAGAAAATTTTCTCTCTGGCTCACAGCATACAATTAAACTGATCTATTGGAAACTATAGCGAACATTGGTATTGTCCCAAATATGTTGAAGAACCAAAAAAGCTAGGCACGGGCCGCAAGAAGTCAAGCTGTGTCCCAGCTGCAAGGGCACGCGCGTCTCACTTCTTTGTCCTCAAGGCGCCGCCCGGGGACACCTGGCGGCAATATATTTCCTGTAGATCAGTGTAGATAAGTGTCTGCATAAAGATGTAGATTTAATAGATTGTTCTTACCAAACACCGTACACAGATGACGGGGTATAGTATGGAGTTAAAGGTGGAACATTTATTGCGCTTGGAAGTACCTCAGTTACACGCTGGAATGTGCTATAGTTTAGCGCTACCACACGCAGCATTCACGCGCACGCTGTTCTGTCCGATTCGTTGAACTACGCAAAGCGAAAGAAATAAAAGAACAAAACCACGCACTCACACGGTTACACCGTATACTCTGAAAAAACTGTGAAAGTGAACTCGCGACAGCACTCAAATAAACCTTATTAAATTCTGCAGTAGTCGACGGATAGTGAGTCTCACCTGAGATATTGTATAACTGTGCGAGGTAAAAAAAAGCGGTGAAACATAGTCTGAAGCATCTGTACTAACAACCGCCCTGCATAGGCGCCTATATCAACAAGATAACGTTCATCATGAGCTAAAATTTCAAAATCATAAAAACCTCAAGCCTGATTGCAGGAAAAAGTGTTATACCCACCGACACCGCACTGTCGGAGTGGGTCCTCGGACGTGTCCTCCGAGGGCACGAAGCTGACTTTGGCACAGTAGCAGGAATGGCAGTGTCGGAGCCGTGGGCATGCGTGTAAATCACAGTGCTAACAGCCGGTTATAAGGTACAACGGCAGAACAAACAACTCTTGCGCTCCGGCCTCTGTACAAGAAAACGCGGAACGCCAAGCATGGCGGGCCCCGCCGCTGTGGCTCAGTGGTTAGGGCGCTCGACTACTGATCCGGAGTTCCCGCGTTCGAACCCGACCGCGGCGGCTGCGTTTTTACGGAGGAAAAACGCTAAGGCGCCCGTGTGCTGTGCGATGTCAGTGCACGTTAAAGATCCCCAGGTGGTCAAAATTATTCCGGAGCCCTCCACTACGGCACCTCTCTCTTCCTTTCTTCTTTCACTCCCTCCTTTATCCCTTCCTTTATGGCGCGGTTCAGGTGTCCAACGATATATGAGACAGATACTGCGCCATTTCCTTTCCCCCAAAACCAATTATTATTATTATTCAAGCATGGCGGCAGCTGAAGAACAGCACACCGAATTCTTCGGCGTTTTCTCTGCTGAGCGCTGCATGCTGGGAACCGAGGGTGGCCACATCGGGCGTATATAATCTTAGAGAAAGAATTTTTTTTTGCGCTGGAGAGGTATATGATGCCCGTCAGATGCTGGAGGCCTTGGTGCAAAAAAAAGGTCTTTCTCTTGTTATTAAATGGCGATGTGTCCAGCGGGTGCACGGTTTACTGCAAATTTACTGTAAATGGAGCGTCCCGCTTGGTAAGTTACAGACTCTCGAAAACCGATTTTTTGCATGAGTTACACGGCAGATTAGTCGCGGTTAACTTAACAACCACCCGTCTCAGGCGTTGTAAACTATACACTAGCCAAGAATAATGAAAACACCAAAATGACTCGCTGTAACGTCGACTGTAGTGACCATTACAGCTTGTAAGTTCTTAGACTCATACCCTTGTAGTACCATTACCCAGCTTTTGGACTCTCTCAACCCAAATTTTTCCCTTCGTTTATGTGGATTTTCTCTCGCGAGGTTAACGACCTTCTATAGAATATCTAGCTTTTACAAATTGCCTGAACTTCGACGTTTTCGTTTCACATGCGAATGCTCTTGCAGCACCCATAGCCCTGAAATACATTACCTACATTATCCCTAAACACGACTTCTGTCTTCAGAGACTGCTCTAGTGGGACGGATGAACTGTCCACCATTGAGACTACGTTAAAGTCAGGGTTGCCATTTGTAAACGCTATCGAGCCACCGTTTTGAAGGCTGGCGCCAGTGGCCAGGGCAAAGCGTGGACGCTGACGTCCCACCGGTGGCTACGTCATGATTCCATATTTCAGGCCAAAATCCGCTTACAGAAAGCAAATAAAGGATCCCTCCACACGGAAAGCGCTACAAGACGCGTTGGCTCGCTTAGTTTGGCTCAGCTGTCTACAGCGGCATAATCTGCCATGGAACTTTCATCTTCAGTCGGTAGTACACGCCTCGATATGGGTCCCACGCCATCTCTTGTAGCAACTGCCATCTCTTGTAGCAACTGCCGTTTTCTCGCCGCCTTGCCTCTTTTCGTTTCCTATCATACCTCTTAGCGCAATGTTAGAGAAGGACCCGGTGTTACATCTGCAATGCTCGCTTTGCCGAACCAATCTCGAGACAAAGGTGCGCCATCAACAACAGCACTTTCTGGGAAGGATCTGGGCTTTGTTGATGCTATGGAGTGCACTCGGCTTGTTCAGCAATGTGAAAAGGCTGCTGAGGACTTGGTATGTGCTCTTGAAACGACTGTCTCCTTTTTGAGGCCCAAATCGTGGGTGCGCGCTTCGTAGCCATCTAGTGTGCTGCAGGCACCACAGACTGGAATACATGCGTGTGCGCTGAACACCGCCACCAGCGCACTAACCCGTTCGCAGACATCTCTGCGCTTCTTCTGTTCTCTCACGGTCACCTTTGACTCGCAACTTTTTAAGGTCTCCACTCTGACTGAGACAGCTGCCGTGCCTTTGCACTCTTCAAGAACTCTTCGCAACCCTCGCCTAGTCGCGTAAAGAGATGTCCTTCACTGTGCACGGGGACGCGGGATCACATCGAGGAGGGGCGAGGGGGGGGGGGGCTGTTGTTGAGGCAACCGTCGCCGTTGCCTCGTCTTCCTTCCGTCGTAACACGAACATATCGCCCACGGCGGCTGCGTTTTGATGCAGGCGAAATGCACGACACACCATTATGCGGCATCATGTCAATGCAGATTAAGAAAAAAAACGCCAGTTCGCGTATATTGGTCAAAGGCCCTCTACTTCGGCGACTCTTCCACATATTTGTTTTCTTATAGCCCGAGCCCTACCTCCACCCTATTCTCCATCACGCCAGCGAAGGGATATTTTTTTTTGCAAACGAATGCATTCACCCCCACCCCCTTTCTATCACCCCCCCTTAGACACACACACACACACACACACACACACACACACACACACACACACACACACACACACACACACACACACACACACACACACACACACACACACACACACACACACACACACACACACACACACACACACACACACACACACACACACACACACACACACACGCGCGCGCGCGCGCGCGCGCACACACACACACACACACACACACACACACACACACACACACACACACACACACACACACACACACACACACACACACACACACACACACACACTCACTCACTCTTCTTTCACTCCCTTCTTCATCCCTTCCCTCACGGCGCGGTGGAGGCGTTGGGATGCCCACCAATAGCAAGACGGTTATTGCGCCTTTTTTTCACTGTAGCTTTCTTTTTATTGAGTGATGGCGGTTTATGATGCAGCAAACATGGTAATGCCAGGAAAGATGGATGAGGAATGGTAGCGACGGAGAAAAGCGCTCATAGGGAAGGTTGAGAGCCGCTTTAGGTTTAACCTACTGCACTCTGTACGGAGAAAAGAGCGCGATGAAGCGCCCATGAGCTTTCACACTCTGAGCACACGAAAAAGTTTAAGTGGGTCATCAAAGTGGAGGTAAGCGTTATAGTAACGACAGGAGAAAGGTCCGGAATAACGGTAGCTACCTTTACCCCTTTCGGGCTCAATACTACGTTTACCTAAGACATGCCTTCTCTATCCTTTTGTTTTTTTTTTTGCTCTCTAGAGTGTCGTGGTCGTCTTTGAAGGCAGCCTTCTCTTCGGCGTAACTCACGGTCTTGTGTTTGAGGCCAACATCTTGCGCGCCTTCCGGCCTCGTTTTACATTTCCACTCAAGCTTTACCATGCTTCGTTTCTTTTCGTAATTGGCATTTGATTTAAAATTCCGTTTTTCGTTTATTTTTTTTCTTTAACCACTGTTCATTTATTATGATCGGTTTAAACCTGTGACAGCTAGGCTGAGGCAGCTGTTCACTGACCTTTTCTTATTCTTTTTCTGGCTTTTTCCTCTGAAAGAGCGACTCCGTAATAATAATTGGTTTTTGTGTGGAAACGAAAGGGCGCAGTATCTGTCTCATATATCGTTGGGCACCTGAACCGCGCCGTAAGGGAAGGGATAAAGGAGGGAGTGAAAGAAGAAAGGAAGAATGAGTCGCCGTAGTGGAGGGCTCCGGAATAATTTCGACCACCTGGGGATCTTTAACGTGCACTGACATCGCGCAGCACAGGGGCGCCTTAGCGTTTTGCCTCCATAAAAACGCAGCCGCCTAATTTCATGTTTCCTGCATGCTTGAACTTAAAATGCAGTCCATACACAACAGGGTGGCAAGATCCCCAGGCGGTCGAAATAGCGACTCCAAAACCACCACCACCATGGTGTGCATTAGTTCAGAAACGAAGTAGAATCTTTAATTATGTCCTAGTTAAAATAAGACTAGCTTCGCACAAGTCGAATTCGTGAAAAACAGAGAAAAGAAACTCAAATTTTCAAAGTGCCCGAATGGGTGTGTCTGACAGTTACATTTCATTTTTACAGATCGTTAAAAAAATTCGGCCACCTAGCTAGTGCGCATTTTTAGGAAATTCATCGCAAGATGCGGGGGGCAGCAACAGATATTGTGCAGGGAACATTCACTGGATTAAAACTTGCTATTTTGCCCACCATGAACGGCTGCTCAATTCAAGGTCATGTAATTGAAACTTGGCTACGACGGCCGCAAGTGCAAAAGCGCCCGTGTGCTGCCGTTCAATTTAGCCCACCACAGGTGGGCCAATTTACCCCCGAGCCTTGCACTACGGCATCCTCATATTCCAAGTTCAGATTGAAACCTTTATCTTATATATTCATCAGATATCAATATGGTTGGTGGCTACTGAATTACCCGTTAGTAAAAGCTTGATTCGATGCTTTCCGAAGAACAGCATATTCATTGCCATTTATCATAAACAATGCATGAGGCTGACTCAGAGCAGCCATCCACAAAAGAATGTTCAGGTCTTCAGCTTTGCATGCGAGTACTGGCGCTCGTTTTACAACGTCAGCAATGAAATTCTCTTCAGGGCGGTAGGAACTATTTCCACCACCCCTCCATAGCTTAGGAGTACCAGCGGGGGCATAAAATCTCCGCTACGTGGATAGTAATGGGGGCCTGTATATAACAGCTATAACTGTGAGATGAACTGCGCATTAAGATCTCAACAACGTGCTCTGCAGCCTCCGTCAAATCTGTGGCAGGATTTCACCCACAGACGTCTTTCGAGTGCAGAGAAAAATGCAACCTCCTTTCACATTTCTGTTTTCTCGTGCATGCGCAGATGCGGGCAGCACTAGACCTGCAGATGGGATCGCGGAGCCAGGGCCTCGGCTGGGCTTTCTATGACATCGACCTGGACGACGGTGAAGGCCGCTGCGCCAGCCGCTGGAAACTGCGCAGCGCACACGAGGCACGCTTCTTCCGGCTCAAGGAGGCCGCTAAGAACTTCCGGGACTTCAAGACGGACTTCCGCGAAACCGTGCCCCGATACCGTTTCCGGTGAAACCAAGCCTCGGCTCGCGCCCTCCGTGGCTCTTTCTCGCGTTGTGAAAGAAATTAACGTTGACCTCGTGTAGTTTCCTTCTTGCGTTTTACTGCTGTTATGCAGCTGTACCACAACAGTATCACCAAGCGGTACCACCAAAAATTTCAAAGCGATAGAATGAGGCACTAATCATGCTATTTATTAGCAGAGGAATGTTTACGACGCCCTGGCGTCGTAGGTAGTCCGGCTGTGTGTCCCTATATCATGGTGTGAACAGAACAGCCTCTGAAAGTCACATCTCCACAAGCTGGAGCTTGAATCTGACCTAGGTCCTGAATACATTATGCATGGTGACCAAACTTCATTTGGCTCTGAAGACTAGCGAAAATTTCTAATTTAGCAATGTGCGAGTAATTACTTTTGAGGTCTTTACTTTCGAAACACCAAGGTAATTTCTTTAGAGCCACGTACAAAGAACACAAGTATTGTAACCTTGGGCCATATTCTATAGTGTGATCTTTTTAACGTTTTCAGAGTTTTATTTTGAACTGTAAGAGATACGTCGATGCGGTATGTTGAGCTGGACTGCTGAGCAAGGCGGACTTTATGCACCTTATAATGGATCAATAATTAAAGGATTAATTCACATAAAAAAATTCATTTTTGATTTAAGGCTCTAGGCTGCATAGGGAAATCGATGGCCGCCAACATCGAAGGTGAGCTCTGTTCTTATATTTTATTAGTCGGCAAAGTGCTTCGAAATACCGAATATTAAGAGTACGCATCTAGAAGCTCCTTCAGTTGGCATTCCCGCTTTGCACATTTATAAAATTGCGTCTCTCAAACCTTTAATGCGTCAGATACAAGCGCAGCTGGTGTATTTTATTATGCAGAAGCAGCTAAATTGAGTTTTGGAGAAAATACCACGCGCAGCAACGTCTTTTGGAATTAAGATGTTGTGGAAAAGTCAACTCAACAAGCTATCAAATGATTATTTTTGACGCCCGCGATTTCGAACCACATTGCCGATTAAGAAAATTTAATAGTAAGCCTTCGATTATGTAGATGAATTTCGTAATATAACCTTGCCCATACAATAAATGTTTTAGGTTATATTTTTTAATTTAAATCAGTTAATGGTATAATCAATCACCCATATAAGGCACATCCATGGACAAAACTCTGCGGGATGCGGGTTTGCGCAAAAGAATTTCTTTCCCTGTTGCCTCGCCATACAGACAGCTGGTATTTTTTCGGAAGACGGAGCACGCATGTGTCCTCGTGCTCCAGTGCTTTTCTTTTTTTTTTCATTAACCCGCTACGTTTAGTTAATGACTGTATAAAATATCAGCATTGCTGTACAATCCAGCTCAACCGACCGCACCGACGTCTTATGCTGCTTACGTCTGATGCTGTAATCACGCTGACGTCACTCCTAATTAAATAGATAAAGGATATCCATTTCAAATGGATCATTACCGAATACGCCCTCTGGTCTCTCCTTAACGACCGGAAATTTTCGGGAAAGCACCTCTCACTGCCATGTATATATGTATGTAATCTGTGTGACACCGTCCATGTTTTGGTGAAAATAAAACTGACCTTGATAAATTATCAAAAGTGTTTTGTATTAGACGAAAAATTACTGATGTCGAGAGTTGTACGGAATTTCTTCTGGTCGGGGGCTATCATACTAAAACTGGAAAAAGGTTTAAAATTTTAAGAAATTTAGAAAGATTACTGTTGGCCGCAGAGGGAAGTGGTGGAGCCATCGCCTCATATTGGAGTGCAATTTCATATTTTGCAAGCTTTTGAGCTCATCGAAGAAGCGTTAAAGTGTTTGCCGTTCACAGATGTACTCATATGCTTGAAAGCTACTGCTGGCAACAGTTATACCGGCTGCAGTCTGTTATATCAATGGTTATTAAATATCGATTCATCTATACGCACCGCGAACTAAAAACTGGAATTACTACCCACTGGGAAAGGCAAATAATTGTCATTCATGAAAAACCAATTACACAAAGAAATAGGCAACAATTTCTCAGGTACAGAGGGAAAAACGCTTGTCTTGAACACGTTTTGGGCGTGTCTTGGTCTGAACATTCGATATCTAGCGATAACGTTTGGTTAAAAATGGTCTGCACGTAAGCATGTGCTGGTAAGCTCATAGGATTTCATAGCCATATTTTGCCTTCCTGGTCACTGCGGCTTTGGGAACTGTGGAACACACAGCTCGGTCCTTCTAGAAAAGTGTTTTCCTCTCTATAGAACACTAGAAGCGCAGCTGAATAATTCAGTGGAAAGCCCGGCGTAGTGCGGAAAAGCCAGATTGGTCGAGACGGTCATGACGTCGCAAATGGAGCAGTGGTAGGAAAAGTAATTAAAACATCCGAAAGCTAGTGATTACAAGGTCTCAACACGACAAATGTCATTAGGACATGTAAGTATATAACGTAAATGAATAGTGGTGGAAAGACAATTTGGGTAATCAGTCGAAAACCGAACCACTGACCCTTGGGTTGTGAGTCAGAGACGGTAACTTAGGCCACAGAGCCAGGTTCATCGTATGGCTCGCTTAAAGCAGGGCTCTATATGTATACACCGGTAGAAGTTCGGGCGAGTTGATTGTTCATGCAATTATTCACCATATGTACGTCGTGTCTGCGCGGAAAAGAGGAGCGGCTGGCTGACGGCACCCATTAACGCTATTGCGTCATGCCCTTAAAAACAGAGCTTAAGTGAATTGTTATCTACCCTCGTAAGGTGCAAAAAAAATATGGTCGATTCGCGTCGTTAGGACAAATGCGAATTAGGCACGCTAGCAGCTCGGTTTTCCATTTGAATTCGGTGTTCATATCCAGTTTTCACGGATAGTTTTTCGGATAGCGACAATGGGTTAGCGTCTTTATATGCGGAATTGGTCATCCTCTACATTCACAGATCATTGCACCTGGCGCAGCAGTGGTGCAGTGGTCAAGAAGATAGCTCCACTGCCCTGCTATGGCAGGTGCTGCCATCGGTGGGAGTTGGGTCGCTTGGGTTGGGTTGCCATCCAGGGTGCTCTTCCCGAGTAGCCTCTCGCGATTAATTGAGCTGCCACGTGACATGGTGGGCAGGCTGCTAACCTGCCCAGGTATATATATATATATATATATATATATATATATATATATATATATATATATATATATATATATATATATATATATATATATATATATATATATATATAGACTTATGCACCTTGGTTTCGTGTGACTGTTTGCTCCCTTCATAAGTTTGTCAAACGAGCCCCTCATTTCACTTTACCTTGTCTGCTTATATATATATATATATATATATATATATATATATATATATATATATATATATATATATATATATATATATATATATATATATATATATATATATACACACACACACACATGGGGCAAGGTGCCCAAGATCCTCTAGCGAAATCTCCGCACCCGGGTGCTTCTTGCATGTCCGTCGCATTAAAATTCAGTACGGTGAAATAACATAAAAGTGATTGCGGAAAAGTACTTAGACGAAATATAACGAGAAATGCTGATAGAACATTTCTCTGTTTGATCAGCATTGAACTACCTATCGTTTTCAAGCCACGAGATCAGCGCATAACTATTTCTTCGTATAAGGGGCAGACCTTTATGAGCCTTTCATGGCGTAGAAGTGGAGTTTGTGGTAAAGGGCGAAAGAAGAGCACAGTAAAATGGAAGAACAAAAGAGAAACGAGCAGAATTTACACCCGCTTATTTTCATGCCACGACAAGTGAAAATTATCGCAATGATGACGTCACACCTCACTGCCGCTTAACCACCACTGATCACACACAAATTGCGGTTGTAACTTATTAATAGCTGGACCGATGCGTGTCTGAGGAAAGTGTACAGTGCATCATGGTGTGGGTTAGCGCCGCTGTTCCAATGCGGTTACCCATGCTGCTTTTAGACGGAGGGCGCAAAACAGGGCACAGTGGCCGTGCCATCGACCAGGCAGCTTAGTACAATAGGTATGCAGTACACAGGCTACGTGTATAGTCTGTATTTTTGCTATGTATTGGGGCATGCGGACGGGAGGGCGACACCGACTACGCTTAACATGGAAACGCACGTACGTTTTACTGCGCTCGTAAAAAGAGGAAGCGGATTAACGAGCATTTCAATGTGCATTAATCACTTTTGGGCACCGCTTTGCATTCGAAGTAGTGGTACCAACTGAGACACACACTGGCCTCTAAGACAAGAACCCCTTGTCCCGGGAGAAAAGTGCGGGGGAAGTCATTTGTACTAACGGCCATCTTGTCTGCGGCGTTGTGCTGTGAACGGAGAGGCTGCACGGAGTGCATTCCAGCGGCAGTTTACTGTGTCTCCCCTCTATTAAATTCGCGCGCTCCGTAGGCATACGCATAGAGGTATGCCGCGTCTATCTGAGGTCGAGAGAATTTCGCCCGTACAAAATGGCGGCGTACACTATCTCCGGTCTTTACAGAAAGTGAAGTCATGGTCTCTCGTATGTTCTCTTCCTCTATGGTCTTGGCCCTTCTCACGCTGCCGTTCTCGAGGCGTTCATTTTGAAGTAATCACGAACAGGCCTTGCGCCCACATAGTTTCCTGACAGCATGCGCCTTCACCATATACTTTGCATGCCAAGGAGCAAATAATGGGTGACATCTGGCTCAACTGCCAAGAACCGAATATGCCTTGTAGCGTGATTGTCCTCGAGGGCTCATTGGCCTTGAAGGCCTTGGCATGTGTAGCGGCGCATGGCCATGTAGCCGCCACTGGTGGCGCAGCAGTCGCGCGCTGTACTTTCTAGGACTTGTAAAATGGCCTCCGGGCCCACTTTGAAAGGGCCTGCCCTATCTCCGAGCCTAAAAGAAGGCTGCCCAAGCAGGTGGAGTGTGGGCAATATTAAGAATGTTCCTTGCGTATTCATGTAATCTACGTAGGAAGGGACATTGTCGGCCTGGGTGAAGGGCCGTCACATGAGCCAGGGGGTCGGAGTTGCAGATATCCCTCTCACTTCTCAGAACCTAAAATAATTGTGACAGCAGTGAATATTCTGTGTCTATATGTGCTCACAGTAGGGCACAGTACACAAAGAAAATAGCTGGAATGCTTGCGGCCTCTTCAGAGTTAAAAAAAAACAAACAAAAAACCCTGGAGCTTTCAATGCACACTTGTTTCCTCGGTAAAGTGCAGCCTTTAACGTCCCCTACTTCCGGTGCCACCGCCACCTTGCTGGTTTCAGTAACCTATGCCGATCTTGCAGCCTCCAGAGGGCTTCCGGTGAGGGTGGTGTTCTAAAGAAACATCATTCTACTGTGGTCGTCGTGTAAGCGCCATTTTGCATCACTCGTGTTGTGCGCTGCGGCACCTTGGAGCGCTGGCAAGCAACCCCGGCGCCGCCTGTACTCCAAAAAGGGTGCGCCCGCCGTGGCCGCTACGCCATGGTGGCCTTGTCCAATTAGCAGAGCGGTGTCTCAAGGGCTGTCGCCTACGCAAAAACCAACATATCGCTGTCTTGCAGTCCACGCCGTTTTGGTCTCAGTGAGTGGCTACTTGAAATTCAAACATGCGTGCGGCGGTCCCCGGTATATCCCGTCTGACGAGGTAAAAGCACTCCCCCTTCCCCACCTTCTTTCGCCCCGGCCGCTTTTTCCTGGGCTTCTCTTTTCACGGGAGGCAGCAACTTATCCAGGTGCACGACGCCCGGTAACTGCTGCCTATTTTTGTCCTTTTTATTTTTTCTTTCACATCACCCTTTGCGTCAGTGTGTTCTGCCTCAAGTACCTATTTCTCACCTCCCTTCTTTCTGCTCCTCTCGCCTTTCTCTGTTTCATGGGTGCTTTTCGCTTTTTTGCACAATTTTATTCCCCCATTTCTCTTGGCATTTTCACGGGGCTTGATATGCGCCTCATTTTGCCTGACGCGTCAACACCGGATTTTGTATCCCTGAGAAATGTACCTTCTTATTCTTCTTTTAGTGGCTGCTTTTTCCGCCTTGCCAACAAGCCGAAGCCTATCGGAGCATCTACGCTTTTTTTTTTGGCACTGCATCATACCGTAGACTGCTGACTTCTGACCCTTATTTTTTTGTTATTTTAGTTTGTGTGGGGTCTGCAGAAGGCTCTCCACGTGTCCCAAAATGTCGCCGACCTCCGGCGTCACGTACACCGGTGTTTACGACCCGACAGCACTTTGCGAGTGCATGTTTCGGGTCGCCGCCGGAATGCTCCGGCCGACCGACCAGAGCGGCGCGCTTCGAAATGGCGGAGCGACAGCACTCGAGGCCGAAAGCGCGGGAAAATGAACGAGACTTGTGCGCTGGTGTCGGTTTTTCTCGGTTTTCTTAGTGTAAGTGCGGGAAAACCGAGCTTTCTCGTTGCTTGAGATAGGTCAGGTCATGAGTGCTTTGCACATGTCCTCCGGCGTGCTCTTTTCAGTTTGGCCTCTTAATGTCACCCCGGTTAGCAGCTAAGGAGGTCTGGGCTGCAAGCTAGCAAGGACAAGGTTCTGGTCAACGCGCGGCCCTTTTGTTCATTCGACAAAATGATATTTAAAGATGGCTCCAGTACCAGAGAAGAATGCACCTGGAAAGTGAAACGAGCTGAGCGAGCGTGACCGACGCGAAGGATACGAAGATAAGAGATAAGAAAACGGACATCGTGAATTCACTGATGGAAAGCCCATGGCTGGAAACACACACACACACACACACACACACACACACACACACACACACACACACACACACACACACACACACACACACACACACACACACACACACACACACACACACACACACACACACACACACACACACACACACACACACACACACACACACACACACACACACACACACACACACACACACACACACACACACACACACACACACACACACACACACACACACACACACACACACACACACACACACACACACACACACACACACACACACACACACACACACACACACACACACACACACACACACACACACACACACACACACACACACACACACACACACACACACACACACACACACACACACACACACACACACACACACACACACACACACACACACACACACACACACACACACACACACACACACACACACACACACACACACACACACACACACACACACACACACACACACACACACACACACACACACACACACACACACACACACACACACACACACACACACACACACACACACACACACACACACACACACACACACACACACACACACACACACACACACACACACACACACACACACACACACACACACACACACACCGCGCCCCAAGCACGCACGAATGCATGCATGCAAGCACGAAAGATGCGACAGTCCTTTGAATTCCATTCAATTCTATTTATTTCGATTTATTACTAAAAGGGACCAAGAAAGCCAAAAAGTGCCTCTGGAGGTGCCCTTCGGCCTCTACACTGGAAAGCCAGAATTTCGGAATGGCAATTAAGCATGAAATAGGTGTATACATCAAACCCTCGGAATTGAAATCACTGCAGTCCTATGTGAGGAACACATTTTGGGCATCTACCAAACGACCGGCGCTACAGTCTGTTTAAATCACTCACCTGTCACTTAGGCGGTGCGGCTTCCGTCGTCGTAAATAAATAAGTAAATTGGCAAATGAAGAATCATCCGCATATGATTTTCTTCTTGGCACTAACCCGGACTTGGGATCTGCTCGAACTGGTAGATTACTGACATGTGCTTCCGTCCCGTTATGCTAGTTATCGACGGCCGGCTGGGCACTGGAGTTGTGTCTGCCGTCGACATGGGGTTTGAGTGCCCTACCTGAATGTTTTAACCCAGGCTTGAGGGCAGTAACATCCAGTCTGCCGTCATACTGAGGCTCTTCATGGCGACCGTGAAAGCTTGCATTTTAAATTCTAGATCACGTGCGCTCACTGAAGTCCCTGTGAATAAAATGAATTGCATGGTGGTTGTAACGTGACCGATCAAGACATTTGAAATTAGGCCAACTAAGGCACTGCAGCAGAGTGGTGGTTGTAATTAGGCCGATAAAGAAACTACAACAGCAACATGCTCGACCATCTTTCACCTTCGCGAGTCAAATGCGACGAAAGTTGTTCTCACTCCAGCCAGACGTCAATCTCAATCAAGTTAAATCCCTTTTCCCAACTGATAATATGAAAAACCAACTGGTCGAAAGTCACCGTATATACAGTGCCTGCTATTTGGTGAGTCTCTGTATGAGAGGAAAATGATTGGGAAAACATATCAAGCAGTTTACATTGCAGATGTCAGCTATCAGCAGGCAGCCAATTATTGTTTGGCAGTAAAGAAACGGGTTTTTAAAATAATTTCAGCGAGCAAATTTTACAGCTGATAAATGTTTTCTGATTAATTTTGAAGGGGAACTAGAAGACAAACAAAGCGATTCGCATCGTGGCCGGGCTCTGAACAGAACGTTGATTCATTAATGGGCGTAACTCCTTTGCCTGTGCCCTTGAGTGCTTATTTTATTCCGTGAATAAACGAGCAGGGCGCAGTCTCGACAGCCTGCCAGATTTTTACAAGGTCACAGTAATGTCTCTAGCGCTGTTTCCCTTTCCATCTTCTTGTGGGGCGGGGTAGAAGATCAATTAAAGGCGAGAAGTCAACTGCTCACAAAAGAAAAAAAACTTTTCCGTAATGGCAGTAACTGGAGCTATGCTTTAGTAAAACGACCTCTTGGGCAAGTTGGCTACTTAGCTTAAACATAACTACAGCGCGAGAACAACCACCACACAGGGAAGAAAACACTAGCAGCGTTTCTCCGTGTCTTGAGTGTGTTCTTCCCTGCGGGGTTGTTTTTTTCGCGCTGCAGTTATGGCTAAACTGGAGATATGCCTGAGCAATATGGATGATGTATTGTTTTTTATCACCATACCCTCCTGTACATGAAAGCAAGAAAAAATATTGTTTGACCGTCTTCAAGGATGTCGGAATGAGAGGGAGTGTTCCCAATAAATAAATAAATCTTTTTTCAGCGAGATATTTTCTGTGATTATTATAACTAATACTATCTCCTGAACTGTGGTTTTCCTTGTGCTGTCATAGCATTTCATATGCTGCTGACTGTTACGATTTGTTCGTGCTTTTCTGCCTTGTGTAAAAACAAAGTAAATAAACCTGCCACAAAAACGAACCTTCGCGGGAGAAGATAGGGTTGCACATTTTTTGTTTCTGTTCCGGAAGACCCTTCAAAGTATGCAGCTGGGCATTGCAAAAACGACTGTGCGAGCTTAACCTGACACTGCACTAAATATGCGGTGTTAGTGGGGTCGCATCTTGCTGAATGTGAACTGCAAAAGTTGCCAATAACGACGCTGCTTTCACTTTTTTTCTTGCCTTCTTCAATGTGCGTCTGCAAGCGTCAGTTACTGCATCCATGAACATTTATTTTCACGGAATAGAAAGACGCTCCGATGAGCATAACAGCCCTAGCTCGGAACCGTGTGTGCAGATATATGGCGGATAATTGCCCTGTCCTGCAGCCAAGTGGTTCGACGGCCTTCGGAGGATGGTGGCAGGGGTCGTGGGAACTGTGTCCGTTGGCTCCGCAGATACCCATCTCGGAAATGATGGAAGACGGTGTCGTCTTGAATCGCAACATAGGGAGGAATTCCAATGATCAATGGCTGGCCTCCTGCTTTGATTTGCTGAGCGCTCGGCGTTGCGTCTCTTTCTGACTCTGCTGCAGCATTACGGCTTGTAAATGACAAAAAAAATATGGTGCCATGCTCAGTAAAATGACAAATTACGAAGGTGATACGGGATAGGAAAGCAAGTTTGATGGTGTGTGTTGTTTATATCAAAAGCATGTTGCATTCAGTTCCCAGCCAAAAGGAAGTTAAGGGAGAAGAAAACTAGTCAACTTGCCAGTGCGCACGATTGATAGTTCTGAAAGCGAGAGCAAACTTCGGGAAAAGTAACGTGCCAGGTGGTAGCGGCAAGTCTTATTTGATGTTTGGTTAAACACAATAAGGTCAGCCATCAACGTTTCTGACGCACCGTGCTATAGGCCTCTCTGTAGGTGGCTGGCGCATTCCTATAAGTACTAGCGCTTACGGATTCTTTTTATGCACAAATTTGTATGAGTGTTTGCTGGCACATGCAATAGTACTGCACCTGTGAAAGTAGTATACCAAATTCCTTGGGCGAAAACGCGAAACAGCCACTAGAAACAAATTATTTATGTAATCATTTTTGCTGCTGAGTGGTAGCTGATGCAGCATTTATTATACCTGCCTACTTTCTGCTCCACTTTTAAAGCTTCAATTTTTTTTTCAGAAAATCTTCGCCCAGTAATATAAATGCACCCTCCAAAATTTCCAAGATATTTTGGAAAAAGGAATTGTTTTCATTATGCGACTAAATGCGACACTCTTCGCAAAGTCGCTTGTGTTCTTAAGGTGTGCGTAAACAGCCAGAATGACAGCGGAGGAATCTAGCATGAACATGACCCGCATGACAAAGGTTAACAAGAATTCGCATTCTGCAACAATTATTTTCGTGATTCACACATTTTTGTCTAAGTTTTTGCTTAGCAACACAATGTTAATACCAGAGCCGTCTGCCTAGAGTGATTTTTATCTGCCAGTCCTCACTTACAGTCGTCAGAGGAGGGACACTTTGGAGCAGGATGTTTCCTTGGCTTCCCTGCGCTCTTCCTATTGGAGTGCTTGGCTTTCCTAGGATGCCGCTTATGAACAACGGGCCTTATCGGAACAAGGGCTCTTTTTCACTGGGCTTTGGCACTGGCCTTGAACAAAGTTTTTCATCTTCCTCCCTCCTCTTGAGGCAGAAGTTGAGGAAACAAAAGGAATAGGAAAAGAGGATAAAGAAATGCACAGAGGCACACGTCACGATGCACGCAAGTGTTACAAGCTGGCACGCTTAACAGAGTCAGAGTACGTGACCCTGCCCTAGTGCTGGCAAACTCACAGATTAAGCAACTGGGACGGGACGGTGGGCCAAAGGCGCGGCGGTTATCTAACCACCGCGTAACCGATGCCGGCGCCCTGCGCGGAACCGCGCCGTTCTCATCAGAATGCAGATGCGAATAGGATCGACGTCGGAAGCACGGCAGCTTCGTTTTTCTCGGCTCGGGGATTCTCCCCCTACACGTTTCCGCCTGTCTGCTGGCAAGTTTTCCTTCGTTTCACTTTGTTTCCGGCGTGTGTTCCTCCGCTCATTAAATCACCTCCACGCATCCACTCATGCGCGCGCACGCACGCAAATCAGAGGACAAACGGGCATGCATGCGTACTCACGCACGCGCGAGCGCGCACGTCAACAATCTACAGCCGGAAGCGAAAGGGAAACCGCGCCGTGCCCGAACCGGGCCTCGTGACAGCCGTGATGCCCCGCAGGCTTCCTGAAGCCGGTGGGAAATCATCGAACCGCGCTGCTCACGCACGCTCGCGCCACCGGCTAAAAGAAAACAACACAAAAACAAAAATATAAGAAAGGAAAGATGCAAGAACAACTAGAGAAAAACCGCCTCCTCGTAGCAAGCAGCCAGTCGCTTTAATCGAACCGGGCGCCAGTATTTTTCTCCGTGCTTTTTTGCCCCTCAGTCTCCGGCGCTACGAAGCGAGCCAGCGGGCGCGAACTGGGCGACCTTGCCCGGGCCGCCTTCTTCGAGGGGGGATCGGATCAGCTGTGCGAGCAACAGCGGCGGCTGCAACTGCACCACGTGGTACTGCTTCGCGGGGAACTGGAATGCACCCTCGCAGGCGCGCGCGCGCGGCCACTGGCCGACGTCGCTGCTCTCCTTTCTTCACCGTCGACTGGCAGCCGCGACGCGTCGCGCCGCGCGGGTCTCCAGCCCGAGGCTTCCTCCGGAGCCGCCGCCCCTGGACTCCCTCCGCCTCTTCCGCTAATCCACTCGCTCGACAACAACGACGACTTCCGACTCCTTTTCAAGGCACTCCGATCCTTTTGAAGACTCAATCTTCCGGCCCTACTAGAAAAAGGCTTCTGGGTGACTTGCACGTCCCTCCGGATACCATCATCGCCGCGAAAGGAACAATTCCCCGTCCGAAAAGAAACGCGGCTTCAGCCGACTGAAGATACCATTTTGCGGAGTGCTCGGTGTTAAAGGCTTCCTTTCCAGCTGACGGACGTGTTTGATTTACTCGCTCGGTACGGTAGTGTCGTTTGATTGCCGCCGTCCGCCGAAAGCGGTGTCGATCGCTATCGTGACCTGTTTCTGACGTCCAGCGGCTGTGGACTATCCTTCCAGATACGTCGCCGCCAGTGACTTCTTGCTTTTGCAGTCTCATCTTGCTTCGCACCTGAAGACCCTTTTATTTACGACTGGCCGGACCTGACGGAGCAGTGTCCACGGGGAGAAGCAGTCTGCAGGGACAGTAGAGAACGCGGCAGAATCGAGGCACTGTCGGTCTCTCGTGCGGAGCGCGAACCTCCAGGACTGAGGACTTCCCCTGCCCTGTGGTCCGCGATGCCGTTTGAGTCCTGAGAGCGGCTGGGTCCGCGCGCTTCTTGCCTGTTGTCTTTCCGTGGCCGACTTCGGGATGCTGCTCCGTCCTACCCAGGTGACCTTGCCTTCGTTGTCGCTCTAAGCTACTCACGTCTTGTCCCACTGAGTTGAATACTGAGTGTAATCTCGTTCTTCGCATTATGGGGTACGACGGCCGAAGGCCGTTATATACAACCGCACGAAGTCGTCGGATATAAGCATTGCCAGCTTGAAACTTAGGTTTATAAAATGAAATTCGGCAAAACAATAACACCTGTGCGTTCCTGCGTTCACCCATGAAAGGAACTGTCGATAGTAATTTTCCCGCGTTCTGCACTGAGCAATTTGTTATGCACCGAAGCAAATCACGCACCTGAATACTCTGACGCGTTTCCGCTCCCGTAACTGGGGCGGAGAGACAGGACAGTAAAGAAGAAATGTAATGCGATGTCGAGTCATCTTGACGCGGTGTGTTTACAGGAGATGTGTATTAGTAGACGGAAGAAAAACAAGCGATCAACTAGCAACCAGAGCGAAACTGCTGACGAGCGCATCTTCTGGTTTTATTAACTGTCCCCTTCCGTGCCTGCCTTCAAATAACAGCGCTGTGCCAAGCATTCCAATGTAGAAATAGTTACGGTAGCGTACAATCATAAAAGTGCCACAAAACCTGGCGAGCCATTTCAAGCATCTTAACTTATAGACGTGTTCAGAAGCGATTACTTACATCTAGGGACAGGCGTTTATCCCGGAAAACCATAAAGACGCATATTTGATTTGACATGTTGTCACTAGTTGTGCATAGCTCCTGCGTGTTGTGCAATTACACGGCCACTTTTTTTGCGCCGACTTCTACCAGAAAGCCTTGCGTTGCTACTTAGTAGTTGCGCGCTGCTGGTTTTATCTCAAGTAGCTTTTAGAAATTAAAATCGTCCGTGGTTTTGGGGCAGCGTAGAATATCAAGGTTCAATCGATTTACCGGGATTGGCTTTACCTAAACCCCGATATATGAAGTGATTGGGATGTCCTTTAGGATTTATTATTCATGCGCGTATTGCGTAACAATGACCAAGGAGCGGAACTTCAGGTTCGGTTTGATTTAAGCTAGGAAGTTGAAACAGATAAAGCTTAGATAAAGGGTGGAGCATTAAGCACCGCTATTAAGTCACTCAGTAGCGTCGCGGAAATCATTTTATAAATGAGTTAGTCACGAGGAGGTACAGTTAAATGAAGGTGTGTTGGAGCTATAAAATGAAGCGTACTTGGAGCAACTTCGCAAGAAATAAGCAGCCAGGGGTAAAAAACAGTAAACAAGTTAATAGCGGTTTATGGCCTTGAGGGTGGCAGGAAAACTGGAAAAATTTGCGCCGCATGGCGACAGCACTTAACGGGAAAGTTGTTGCGCACTGCGTGTATACCGTAGGTGTCGTGGGAAAGAACGAGTGAAGTATTAGCTACACCAGAGGGGGACCTAGAAACGCAACTGGAACTGAATTTTTGCTTAAGAAATGCATTTATTCTATTTAATGGTCGATACACTGTATACCGGAGGCACAACATCAGCGCCTCTATAGCTGGCTGCCTTAAACGGCTAGGACAAGTGTGAACGTCTCAGAAAGTTCTCGGAGACCTAGCTTTGCGTGATGTGGTGTTGCAATGCGGCAGATATAAGATGCAGGAATGTTATATGCAGCA
This sequence comes from Amblyomma americanum, assembly GCA_030143305.2. Classification (NCBI taxonomy): domain Eukaryota; kingdom Metazoa; phylum Arthropoda; class Arachnida; order Ixodida; family Ixodidae; genus Amblyomma; species Amblyomma americanum. Next base: position 34,924 of record JARKHS020006378.1, on the reverse strand, counting down.
TCAAAATCGCATCCTCTCTGGGCCGTCTTTTACAGTGTGTCAAATTAGCGGAAAAACAAAAACAATTAGGCTCTTTTAGATATCGGGCATGGTGATGAGCTTTTGCATATTTGGAGTTATGTGTGATGGAGTTGTATGCAAGTAAGAGGTTGATGACAGCTGTACTAGTGTGAATACAGTACTGCGTATTTAGGACGAAATGTTTCGGTTTGCACTCCACATATTGAATTCGCAACACGCTTTCCTGTAAAGCGCGAGCGCTGCCGGTGGTCTTCAGTCTGCCAGTTTTCCTCCGGAAGAAAGAGGTGCCGTAGTGGAGGGCTCCGGAATAATTTAGACCACCTGGGGATCTTTAACGTGCACTGACACCGTGTGCTGTGCGATGTCAGTGCACGTAAAAATATCCCCACGTGGTCGAAATTATTCCGGAGCCTTCCACTACGGCACCTCCTTCTTCCTTTCTTCTTTCACTCCCTCCTTTATCCCTTCCCTTACGGCGCGGTTCAGGTGTCCAAAGATATATGAGACAGATACTGCGCCATTTCCTTCCCCCCAAAACCTATTATTATTATTATTATTAATATTATTATTATTATTAATATTATTATTATTATATAGTGCGTATAGGCATCATAACTTGAATTTTAATTAAGATGGCATGCAGTATGCTTCCCGAGTGGACATTGAAAAATAGCAGATTGCACGCGGACAATGCCACCGAAATAATGTTAGAGCATACAATCTTACCACATGTGCAGTTCTTTTTGTTGCGCCTTTTTTCGCTTAGTTACTTTTGCATCGTCAACTCTGATGTGTTTGTTAACAGGGAAAAGGTGGTGCCGAATTAGTTCCCAAGGTGCCCCGTATTATTTTATTTGTTTATTTTATTGATACATAAAGCAGCCTTAATAAGGGTATATCTGGTGTGGGTAGACAGAGAGAATAAAAAGTCGTTAGAAAAAAAAACGTGTATAAACAAAGAAAATAAAAAAGTCAGTAACAAGTGCTGGCCCGCAGACACTGCAAAACTTCGAACATTCTAGACAGCGGCGAGATGATATTGCTGTGAGACCTGATGCTGTATAATGGCTGCAGGCATAATGGCTGTATGCATAATAAGTAATATTGACCAAACGTTATAAATATGGTCCGGAACATTGCATCCCATGAGTGTATAGGCGCTTGCGCATTCCATTAGAAGGCTTTAAAGTGGAAACTATACTCGTTTGCCAGACACATGAATGCACCATAAAGCATTAGAATCATGATGCTTGCGTTATACGTACTAGAATTTACGAAAGAAAAGGCGATAGTTTTTTCTTCAGGAAAGATCGGCAGTAGGTTCGCTTGGCTTGGTTTTATGGTGTTTGAAGCCCCAAGGCGACTTAGGCTATGAGGGACGCCGTAGTGGAGGGTTCCAGATAATTTCGACCGCAAGGTTTCTTTACGTGCACTGACGTCGCACAGTACACGAGCCTCTAGAATTTCGCCTCCATCGAAGTGCGACAACCGCGCCCGTAATCGAACCTGCGTCTTTCGGGTCAGCAGTCAAGCACCATAACCACTGAACCACCGCGACGGCTTACATCCACACAAGGGAAGAGTCACAAAATAGCCACAAAAAACATAACAGCGGTATGTACCTGCGGTTTCTACTGAACGTAACTAACCGGGGCAGAAAAATGGCTGTGGAGGCGCAGCGGCGCGTCTGGCGATCGAGCCGGAAACGCTATTATGAATATGTAAGAAGTGTAAGAACAACAATAGCGTATCTGCATATCCTGGTGGTGTACCGCGTTTTGTAAGCTTTTACGAGTCCCACACCGAGTGTCCGCATTTAAAAGAAGTGCACAATGTCACCACATAAATTCCAACTTATATCGCGTGATCTAGGCACAGTGCCAGGCAGAAAGACAAACTATGGTCGAACTGGGTCGTTTTTTACGTTTTATCTGCAGCCGTATACTCGCGTCGGCGGCGCTAGATGCTTGTACTCGTGCTCTTTGATGGCGGTGGAAACGCCTGAAGCGTCATGCTCGAAGAAGCTTCAAGTTTCTTAAAGACAAGGCCTAAATGAAAAAATAAACAAAAATCGAAGCGTTTAAATTTAGTAGCTAGCAGTTTGGCGCAAGCGACAAATCTTGGCGCAAGCGACAAAGGAGGGAGTGGTGGTAGTGGTAGTGTTTTTTTTTATTAAAATAATAGTAAAAAGGAAGGAAAAGATTTTTGCTAGCCCCGGCATCTGCCATCGATACTGAAGCACCTGAGCTGGGGCAGCGGAAATAAAGGATAGCAGGCAGAATGTAGAAATGAAATGAAAGGGGTGAGGGGACAGGAAGAAGAAAGGTAGAGGTACTGTAGTGGAGGGCTCCGGAATAACTTCGACCACCTGGGGATCTTTACCGTGCACTGACATCGCACAGCACACGGGTGCCTTAGCGTTTTTCCGCAATAAAAACGCAGCCGCCGCGGTCGGGTTCGAACCCGGGTACTCCGGATCTGTAGTCGAGCGCCCTAACCACTGAGCCACCGTGGTGTGTGACGTCCTACCTTAGTTTCCAGTTTTGGGATAAGTGTTACAGATTCACTGATGTCATTTAAACCTGTGTGGATGCTGTTAAAAGAGCTGAGAACACATTAATTCATGCGAAAGGCGCGCATGTGTATAACCAAAAATATTTGAAGGCCGAGAATACACCAGAAAACTGAGGTGGAATGCGGTACTAAAGTGGGTAACAAACAGCTTCACTGTGGCACTAGACTCGTGCGCTTACTTTGTTACCACGGAGTCATCAGCGGAGTCGCGACCAAAAAAAAGGGGATTTTAGACTTCTTCGCTTAACCCGCCAAAAGTCATCCTCTTGCATAATTCAGTAATAAATAGCACGTTTTTGTGGTCATTCATCTTTGTTATCACCTGTAAAACACGTGAGAAACGCCGGCGTTGAGGAATTCTTATCACTCGAATAAAAACCAAAAGGTGCCTATTTACATAGTAAGCCTGGCCATACGCGCGCATGCAGTCTAATGGCAGAGCGGAAGTGGTCAGTAGGACACGCGCTTACAAGCACGCCGTGTTCCAGCCAGCTGAACGCGAGGCGAATAGGCCGCTCTCACATGCGGCTGCATTGAGGCGCCGCGCCGGAATCTTTGCCAGCCAGACGAGAGTGGGAAACCAGCCGCACACGGCAACCCGCTTGGCAAGCTGCGGGACGGAGCAAGCGACGCCCGGCAGCCCATTCGTAAAGTAACCGGAAGGTGCAAGCCTCGCGCTACAGGAAGAAGCTCACACGTCGAATGTTAATCCTCCCACGGCGTCCGCGCACTCACGCAGGGTTCGAGGTCTGGGCCGAGGAATGTGCGCGCAGATAGAAACCGCCACCTATACGTAGGCAGGCGAACCGCTCCATCACTCTGCTCTACACCGTTGCTCCTGACGTCGTTTCTTGGAGCTACGTCACAGGATGAAAAGTAGAGAGTAGAACAACCACCGAGTCTTATCACGTATAGGTGCACAAGCGATGAATGTCGACTTATGCGAACCGGGTACGCATGTGAATGGCGTTCTATATTACCAGGCTCCTCCGCGTTGACAGCGTTCTTTCCGTCGACTAAGCTGATGCTGCTCACTTTTCAGTTCGTGACGTGCTTATTAGGATGGAAGGCCACGTTTGACTGTCGGTTGGCTCACGGGCGAAGGCAAGATAACCGCTGGTCCTTAAGAGTAACGGATTGGACTCTAAGAGAAGGCAAGGGTAGCAGGGGGCGGCAGAAAGTTAGTGGGGCGGATGAGGTTAAGAAGTTTACGGGCATACGGTGGGCGCAGCAGGCAATACACAGGGTTGATTGGAGAGACATGGGAGAGGCCTTTGCCCTGCAGTGGGCGTAGTCAGGCTGATGATGATGATATCATTGATCAATGGCACAGGACATCCAGTACACTCAAACAAGCTGGTCCAGGAATCAGCGAGTAAGGAGCACAGGCCAGAAAGCAGCCATATGTCAGTGATCCAAACTCATTTTTTCGGAATCAAGGCCAGGAAAAAAACATTGATGAAGAGCTGTGCTTTTAAATGATAGGCATCACTCGTTTTGTGATGAATACTTTCTTTTATTACTAGACCAAAGCTTTACTGATGCCAAATGTTAGAAATGACGTCATATTGGGAGTCATAATGTACGAGCCACTCGTGGAGCTAACTAGAGTTGGTCACGGCAGAATAAACTCGTTATCTGATGTGCTTATATATAGCATGTGCAGTCTTGTACTAGTTGCCCCTTTTCTGCTGCCCTTACTCTTCTGCGCACCGCAACTTCTTGTTTTTTTTTTCTGCCCTGGCTCTACGGATAACACTAAAGGACTTCCCTTATTTTATTTTCATGGTTTATGGAGGTTTAACGCCCCAAAGCAATTGAGGCTATGATGGACGCCGTAGTGAAGGGCTCCGGAATTTCCACCACCTTGGGTTCTTTAACGTGCACTGACATCACACAGCACACGGACCTCTAGAATTTCGCCTCCATCTAAATTCGACCGCTTCGGCCGGGATCGAACCCGCGTCGGTTGGGTCAGCAGCCGAGTGCCATAACCACTGAGCCACCGCGGTGGCTCATTTTATCTTTGATTACATCTCTGCTAAATCTTAAGACAGGCTTTTTTGCACTGTACTTGTCAAGCAGGACGCCGACCAAGCTTACTTGAAAAAAGATGTAGCGCAAAAGAGACGAGCACGGGAGGGAGACACGACAAGGACGAACGCTACTAACAACTGGCTTTATTTTCCGTAGCAGATGTCAATATATACGTGTACAAATCACATGCGCACATTACACTAGGAGGCTCTGGGCTTCTTGACAGAAAAAGAAAAATAGAAAAAAGGGGAAAAATTGATTACGTATCTACAATCGAAGAAAGAACGAGTATCAAAATATCTCATCTGCGAGAAAGGGGAAGGGAGGGGGGGGGGGGGGCAAACAGGCAACGAAGATGAACCTACAGAAAAAAAACAACGAAAGAGAAAAAGAGGCACGCACGAAAGAGGCGGTGTCATTCTTACAGAAACCTTTCCAGAAAAGCGCGCTCGGAGGGGAAGAAACTTATTGACGCCTCGCTGATGCAATCACTCGATTTTTTGTTAACGTAAAAAGCCTCCAGCAAAATTCTGGCTTTTGTACTTGCGCTCCTGCCCAGAATCTTTGCTTCTTTAGAGCGGGGCTCACACTTGCACGTTAGAACATGCGAAACCAAATTCGAGAGCTCATCTTGTAGGATTAATTTTGAGCATGCTCCCTTAAACAGTCGTTGAGACAGCGCCCCGTCTGCCCTATATAGCATTTTCCACAGGACAGGGGAATGATGTACGCCACTCCCAAGACACATTTGACGAAGGCTTCTTGATGTTGCTTCTTGCAACCGTGCTCAAGTTCCCCGCATATACGGGGGCACAGTTTGGCTAACTTATTTGGAGCCGAGAAAATAAGAGGCACATTGCGCCTACTGGCCACTTTGGTTTGGTTTGGTTTGGTTTATGTTGGTTTAACGTCCCAAAGCGACTCAGGCTATGAGAGACGCCGTAGTGAAGGGCTGTGAAAATTTAGGCTACCTGGGGTTCTTTTAGGCGTGCACTGACATTGCACAGTACACGGGCCTCTAGAATTTCGCCTCCATCGAAATTCGGCCGCCGCCGCCGGGATCGAGCCCGCGTTTTTCGGGCCAGCAGCCGAGCGCCGTAACCACTCAGCCACCGCGGCGGCCCTACTGGCCACTTTGTTGAGGTTATGAGAAACCTCATGAATGTAAGGCATCACCTCGGGATTGGCCCTCGCGCGTTCAGTTCCAGCCATCGTTCGTCAGGGCCCGAGCTTCTTTAGGAGGGTTTTTGCGGCTGCCGTTAGGACCGAACAAGGGAAGCCTGCAGCCAATAGCCCGCGAATCTGATTATGGAAGCTACCGTGCATTTCGTGCGAACACGACTTAGGAAGCGCAGATTCTAAGCAGTGCGAAGCAATGGCTCTTTTGCGCTACATCTTATTTCAAGTATGTGACATCAACTCGCCCAGCAACAAGTTTTATTGGACCAAGCTTAAAAGACGCACACACAAGCGCGCACACACACACGCACGCATAATAACTGTTGAGTATCTGTAGTTTGTCAAGTCGCCACTGAACTGCCTAACGGTTTGCCAATCTCATTTATTACAAACCGAGGACGCCATTGTGAAACCGGCTGGGCGGTATTGCAGCACGAACAGTTATTAGAAATAGGCGCCCAGAATAGAGTCGATTACTTTCGGCCGCTAAGGGAAAGTCCCGGTGGCAAGGCAAGGGAAAATTCTTGCGAAAGAGTAACGATCCTTGTGAGAGGACGACGCGACGTTTAACGCAACATGCTTCGCAGCTGCAAGCCATAGCTATTTCGGGGCTTTCCCCGAGTTAGACCCAATCCTGTCGATCCATGCAGTGGGGCGGCCGATTGATAAATCCTAGAACTAGTTTTGCAACACTCGTGGCGAGCACAGGTGGTGAAGCTTTTATCACAGGATTTTCACAAGTCGCGCAAGTAGTTCCTTGAATGACCATTTTTTTCTTTTACCCATTTATTCCGTGATGCAAAGAGGAGTTAAGAAAATCCGCTAATTGCTCAATTTAGGAGAAACAAAAAAACGGACTCTCCGAAAAGGCATTATCGCAGTGTTTGTCAGGACGGCTCATCACTGCACGCAGCAGAGAAATTAAGGACCTTGTGGCTATGAACAGCTGCGAGAAAGGAGCGGAAAGAGTCGCCTAAATGTTGTTAGCTGGTGACACGTGTGGCAGTAGAGGAGGAAACGTGGTAGCGCAGGTCGCATTATGGGCAGATGCGAGAGGCTGTTCCAACTCTAACTCGAGTTTATCTAACCCAAAACTGAGCTAGAGAACAGGCAAAAAAAGATCAACGATTCTTTATCGATTTATTTTCGTCTCTCATTTCATTTAACGATTTCTTAAGACAAAACATTACGTAGTGGAATTATTATAGTTTTAATCACATAAAGCTGCAAAAAAAATTCCTGCTCCAAAAGTTTGCTAGCTAAGGCAACAAGAAAATGATGGATGTCTTCAATGACAGCATTTCGCCCGCGACAATGTTTTTATTCTTGGGAGGTTCGGGAAAAAGGAATCAATGCAAGTTAATAATCACATTGTGCGAGTTGTCAGGACAGCAGAGAGACAAGAGCAGTCATATTGGTGAAGTATAGAAGAGCCTCTGAGACACGATAAAGAGAATAAATTTTCGGCCGGGAAGCTGTGAAGCTAGCATGACCTTGTATCTTAGCGCTTTTTATAGAAACTTCGACACAATAGCGGAAAAAAGGCACACGATGCCGATGCACGTGCACAGGCCTGATAGGCGTGACGTTATATTAATTTATGATACGCTGGCGGTGCGATCGCATGGGTCAGGAATGAGGCGCAAATAGCATGAACGATTTCGAGGTGATTAGTTTAACCGGTACAGTTGCGTCCGAAATCAATGATCCGTAGCATAGTTTGTTACGAATTCTTTTCTGTTGGAAATATTACTGACGTTCTTGGAAGCAGGACATAAACTGCGGTGAACATTACGGCATATGACAAGGACTGTACTTCATCATCATCATAGTCAGCCTGACTACACCTACTGCAGGGCAAAGGCCTCTCCCATGTCTCTCCAATTAACGCTGTCCTTTGCCAGCTTCGCCCACCTTGTGCCTGCGAACTTCTTAATCTCATCCGCCCACCTAACCTTCTGCCGCCCCCTGCTACGCTTGCCTTTCTCTTGGGATCCACTCCGTTGCCCTTAAGGACCAGAGGTTATCTTGCCTTTGCATCACATGCCCTGCCCAAGCGCATTTCTTCCTCTTAATTTCGACTAGGATATCATTAACACGCGTCTGTTCCCTCACCCACTGTGCTCGCTTCCGGTCTCTTAACGTTACACCTAGAGTTTTTCTTTCCATGGCTCGATGCGTTGTCCGTAACTTAAGCTTAACCCTTTTCGTTAGCCTCCACGATTTTGCCCCGTAGGTGAGTACCGGTAAGATACAGCTGTTGTATACTTTTCTCTTGAGGGATATTGGTGAACTGCTATTCATAGTCTGAGAGAACCTGTCATATGCGTTCAACCCCATTCTTATTCTTCTAGTTAGTTCCCTCTCACGATCCGGATCAGCTGTCACTACCTATCCTAAGTAGATGTATTCCTTTACCACTTCCACCACCTCGCTTCCAATTGTGAACTGCTGTGCCCTTGCCAGGCTGTTGAACATTACTTTGGTTTTCTGCATGCTAATTTTTAGACCAACCGTTCTGCTCTGCCTCTCTAAATCATTGATCATGATTTGCAGTTCACCTCCTGAGTGACTCAGCAAGGCAATGTCATCAGCGAATCGCAGATTGTTTAGGTATTGTCCATTAACTCTTATCCCCAACTGTTCCCAATTCAGGCCTCGGAATACCTCCTGTGAACAGGTGGTGAATAGCATTAGCGAGATTGTGAATATAGACGGAACACGTAAGGAATGAACCGATTTGGACATAAGGCAACGGGAGCATGAGAAAGATTCAAGAACAGCTTTATTCAAGTGCTAGGAACAAGACCTGATTGGATTCAGAGATGGAAAAGAAAACTTGTAGGGTTAAGATTTATTCGCCACAAGTCACACCAATTACATATAGCGTCGATGTCGTGCAGCAAAGGAGTAATAATCGAAGGACAATAACCTGTCATCATAAGGTAAGGCCTTGCTCTGAGAAACCACTAAATACAGTTTACGCTAAGTTTTCCGCATATGAAATTTAGAATGGTGAAAACCCCTGTGATCAAGTTTAACAAGAGTTTCCGCAAAACACTGCCAGAGCTTAAGCGATTCCTAGAAGTGGCTCATGTTTCGGGTTTAGCGGAAGTGCAGTGTGACGTTACACATGTCGCGCCTCTTTCCCGAGATTATACCGGTCTGGTAGCCTTAGTCTGTTCAAACTGCAGAACGAGCACGGTCTGCGATAGCCTCGAAAAAGAAAGAACACACTGGCCACCTGTAGACTCCGGTCCTTAACGCAAGAGCCACACGCGATAAAACGAGAGGACATAAGAAACCAGGAAAGAGGAGACGTGAATTGCTTCGAAATTTGCAACTTTGTATTGCAGCTTATCGGAATAAAAAGGTCTGAGCAGCGTCACGTCCGCTTGAGCGATTAAAAGCCGTAACGGTGGCCGAGCAGCCCGTGTTGATGCGAGTGCGCGGGGTGTCCATGAAGGCGAAAACTGTCCGGCGTCGGCTTGTGTGTGAAGCACCACCTACCATCCGTGGGAAGGTGGTGTTTGGGGGAATTTTATCTCTCCACTTGCCACCTGCCAGCCTTTCGACATATACTTTCGACAAAGACTGCACATGACAGTTGAATCGTGCTGAAAGAGCGATGAAGAGTTACTAGAATTTAAAAGAAATCTTGGTTGATGAGGCGTGGGGGCTCCAAGGGGTTCATGGAAACACGAACCAACTGCACACAACCACGAGATTAGCGACGAGTGGTCGGAAAAGTGTTGCTCGCATGTAAAATAAGACAGGTCACTGCTCAAGAGATTTCGACTCCCCATTCACTTATATTCTTTCCTACCTAACACACGTCTACTCCTGCCGATCAGCAGACATTTCTGGAGCTGAATTGAAGCCGTATCTCTTGGTGTCTTGAAATCCTTGGTAGCGAACGCGCCTGGAATTGAGTTAGTGCAGAACTTGCCGGATTGCGGTTATCAGTACGGGGTTAAACACTGTGTTATGTTAGTGTCACCGTAGGACGCATATGCGCGCAATGCTTGAACCTACTGTGGCGCAGATGCTATGGAAAGATAAAACATTGCAGGTTTAGATATTAACGCGTTAGCGTTAAGGAGCTCGTGTCGCAGAACAGACGGCGTCGTCGTCGGCGTAGTTGACAGTGGGCGAAAGATTCGAGAAAAATCCCTAGAGGAGCAATCTAGGGTGACCAACCAAGTCACGTCACCTTGTGGCGTCAATACAACCTGCCTAGCGTGGCAGGTGGCAGTTAAATTAATGACTGGTCACGAGAGGTTGCTCGGGTAGAGAAGCGTGGGTCGCACAAGCCCTACCGGTGGCAGCACCTGCCGTAGAAGGGGAGTGGCGCATCGTTCAACCGGTGCACCACTACGACAGAAGTGGTATGAGGACTCTCAGGGATATGTGAATTATGTGAAGATTTAGAATATAACTTACATATGACACGTAAGAACAAGTCTTTTTCGCTGTGCATAAGTTTGATTGAAGAGCTAAATCCAGAAATAAATCTAGTTTCTTTTTTTAAACTAGCTCAGCACAGGGACTACTGCTCTACTGGCACAAAACTCTCAATAATAGTGCAGCGTTTCCTCTCTGTAAAATTTCTGTGTAACGTCAAAAACACAAGGAAAAAAAAATAGCCACAACCGACTAAAAGCTTTGCCAGCGACTTGGCAAAAAACGAGCTAAAACGAGCTAAAATGAGCTCCTAGTGTAGTTCTAATAGACTGGTAGAAAGTTCCATGGAAAGCTTTTCCAAAATAAGGGGAAAGGGTGCTTTATTCAGGCATTCTTTGTCATTATAATAAAATAAATTAATGTGATCACGTTCTGAAACCAATTGATTTAAGCTCGATTGTAAAGTGTGTGTTCTGCTAAGCGGTGACTTACTTGCGCGTGTTTCGTAGGTAGAAGCATTTCAGCATGCACAAAAAAGCTTTATTGTGGTTGACCCCATTCTCACTTTTGAATCTTTTCAGCCTTCACTGAAACTTTACTGAAAATCAGTGCAAGTTTGCAGCGACACTGTGCACTTATTAACACCGATATATGTGCAAACACACAACCATACCGGAAACTATAGCGGAGACATGTCACAAATAGCTAATTCGGACTGGGAGTTTCTTGCATGGACCATGATGTGACGCACGTAAAATAAAGTGCTTCGTTAGGTTAACACTTTAATGAAACTTGTGAGGAATTATTAACAATTTGACCCGGGGAAAATAATTTGTCCGGAGAGCCAGTGTCGCAGCTCGTCTTTTCGATCTTTGACGTGGCGCAGTCGTAGTGTGATGACTAATAGCGTGTACCAGCCGACGATGCGGAGCATAGCTCTGAATCCGCCAAGGAGCACAAAAAAACGTCGTGGCCAATACGAACCCAGGACTTGAATCCAAACCGTCCATTGAAGCGCGCTTTTCGGTTTTTCGGATGAAGAAAACGTGCTGAAGATTGCCGATCGGAATAAGCCGTAAGACTCTGGTCTCGCCGTAATGCGTGCGTCATGGTGCGACCAGCTCCCTGCTAGTCAGGAACGCATTTTGTGCTGCAAAAGTGTTTTCATGACGCACGAACATTGCATAAATTTTCGTTTGACCAAGAAAGCGAGCCGAGAAATAGGTTTTATTCGGTTTTGTTTATGGCGGTTTTTTTTAGGGAAGTAAACTGTTTAATCACACAAAATAGTTAAGACAGAACGGAAGGTACAACAAGGAGAACAACTATGTACATAGTGATTGAGCCGCAGAGTGACCAGACGAAATCAACCCCCGTCCCACAAAAACGTCTTCTTTTTGAAAGAAAGAAAGAAAGAAAGAAAGAAAGAAAGAAAGAAAGAAAGAAAGAAAGAAAGAAAGAAAGAAAGAAAGAAAGAAAGAAAGAAAGAAAGAAAGAAAGAAAGATTTATTTCAGCAGAGCAGTTACAGCATCTGCTGCAGGGGCAGAGGCTAAAGGCTGTGGCGCCCGAAGCGACTCAGGCTATGAGGGACGCCGTAGTGAAGAAATAGGTGGCTCAAAAGCAAACACTGCAGTCACGTGGAACAGTTTCTTCCTGCCCCAAGTAAGTCCCATAAAAGTAGTAACAATACATGAGTGGTCGATACTGTTTCGCGATGTCCATGTGCTAGTTTTTTCCCCTCCAGAACACTGTGTTTCCAGCCATATTTAAGGATCCCGGCCGCGGCGGTCGCATTTTGATGGGGGCGAAATGTTAGAGGCCCGACTACTGTGCGATGTCAGTGCACCTAAAAGTATCCAGGGTGGTCATAATTATTCTGGAGACCTCCACTACGGCGTCTTTCACAGCCAGAGTCGCTTTGTGGCGTTAAACTCCAGAAACTAGAAATAAAGGAGGAATTTAACCAAACGACGTGCAAAGCAGCGGCAGGCGTACCAGGGGGAATTTCTTGTTCGAGAACATTCGCACGCGCGCTTAGCTGCCGCGCTTAAATCGTTTTGCCCTGCTGAAGCAGCGGCCGCGCGGAATGCTCTTTCCCTTTCTCCTCGCTCCAAGGCGCTTTACGCCGGCGCCAAGAGGCTGGAATCGAGCCACGAAACGGGACACAAGCGAGCCAGACGTCAGCTGCACTGGCCAGATCGACGACGGCGCCCACAGGGGGGCCGCAAACTGCCGCCCAGCTCTCGGTCGTTGGAGTGAACGCTGCCGCCACGGGCTGACCGACGCGAAAAAGAAACAGCAACAGCAGAGCCAATACATATGCAGCCGCCTTACGGCCTTGAGGTGGCCGCGGCCGCTCTGTCTCCTGAGCAATCGCGTTCATATATTTCCTTTCTTTTTTCAAGTGGAAACACCCGTATCTATAAATCGAGGTTGTGCCTAAGCCAAATTAGAACACTACCATAGGTTTAATCTTTTCAGAGCATGTTAATAATCGGTTACTTCGCAAACTAACAAAAATAACACATGTACGCAATGGAAACGAAAGAATTCATAGCGGGAAACGTTAAAGAAAGCGAGCATGTTTTCGACGCAAGAATGCACGACCGGAATGGGTGGTCACGGTAGGCGGTAATCGATCCTGCATTGAGAGTGGCTACCTGAGGTCGCGCCGCCAGCCCTCGACCGAGTGCGTATTCGAGCAGTCATTGCAGGAGCGAATTTCGTAACATCGGGCGTCAGTCGCAGCAAAAGAATGCGTTTTGCGCGGCACGCTCACATTAACGCGTGCGGTTGTGAAGCGTGATCGAAGTCCGGGGAATGGCGTCTCGAAGCAGAAACTGCACATTTTCACCAGTCGGGCTGCTCGCGCAGACTGAGCGCCACCGCTTGCTCTTTTGAACTGTGGCAGTGCACACATCCACAGCTTTTCCATTCAGAGGAACGCCGGTTTTGACGACAGAAAAAAAATAAAGCATCCTTACCTTTAGTATTGGAATACCTTCCCAGGGGCCATTATGAAGCGAGTCTTGCATGTAACGGAGAAAAGTCGTGCAGGCGGTACTTCGTGCTCCCACGTCAACTTCCAGTAACTGCCATTTGCCCTTGCTCGGAAGCGATGCCAGGTCATATCACAGATATTACGCGGCGTTCATCAGCCGGTCTTGTGGCAAGAATTCAACTGTTATTTTTTTTATTTCAGATCGAAGAAGCGAGGTCGCTTCGTTTCAGCTGGACCTAGTCTTTGAGTACTCATTCCAGTTGCGCATTCTTAGCACATATTCTAGGCATTAAGCAAGAAGACAGCCGTTTAGGTCTCCTCTCAGCAGCCATACGTATTAAATGATTGTAAATGTGCCTCCATTTCTTTTCATTTTTCATGACCCTTCGCAGGGCCCCTCTAATCTCCCAAGGCCTCACTACTGAGGATCCATGACACCCTAAACAGTGGACCCCTTTATTAACCTTTCCAGTAAGGGCTCCACACTACACTGGAGACCTTAATGGAAAGGTTAATAAAGAAGTTGACAACTTAGGATATCAGGAATGCTCAAGTGTGCGACGGGCAGCGTTGAAGAGATGGCTGCAAGGTTGTGCTGTGTTGCTACCTGCGTCCAGTCTGGGAGAGAGCCCACCATGAACTTTAGTCCGAATATCTAATAATTCCTTTCCTCACACATTTAGTTCAATAGAGTTCTTTAAGACTACTACTACCAGAAAGGGCTTCACGAGAGTCACCATGCTGCTCGCTGGAATGTTGTGCTAGTGCTGGTGCACGGCGGAATTGAGAAATATCGTTTTGGAAGAGTCCAGAGAAAAGAGGTGTTTCGACACCTCCCTCGCCCGATGGAAATATCTATAGATGGCTTTCGTTTAGACCTGACCAGAAGATGCCTCCTTTCCCTCTCCTTTGGAAGGAGAGAAGAAAATGATGGGTTGCAGATTTGCACTGTCAAAGGAGGAGGAGCGGAGTCTATTTCTTACGTCCCGGAGCTCGAAAATCCTCTCATTATCCTGATCCATTTCATTCCGTGACGGGTACTGCTGGCACCCGGAGTCCCTCGCCGACCAGTTGGCCATAGTCCCCCAGACTTAAGAGCGTTTTTTTTCTTTTTTTCTTTTTATTTATTGTCTTTTTATTATCCTAATTTTATTTGAATATCCATAGGTCTAAGTTTCGTTTGACCGTGCTCTTTTCTCTCCTCTCTCCCTTGGCGCAGGTGGGCTGGCCTGCGCTGCTCGTGATGCTGCTGAGCGCAGCAACCATCGAGGGCGCTCCGGCCGGAGTAGCTCCGCTCTCCGAGCTCCCGCAGGACCTCCAGCGGCTGCAGCAGCAGTCCTCGGTTCCCGTGGCTTCGCGGGCCGTCGTGAGCACCGTGAGCAGCGTGAGCGCCATCACCACCACCACGACCAGTGCCGCCACCACTCGGTCGCCGAACTCGTCCTCGCACTCTTCGAAGCTGGACGACGGTGCCCTGGAGGGCTCTGCCTCGTCCACGTTCCACTTGCTGGACGAGTTCATGGACTACAGCGGCAGCGGACAGAACATTACCGAACCAGGCGGCGGTAGCAGCTACCGCCTCGGTTACACGGTGGACACCGGTGGAAGCGTGCGAAAATTCCGCTACGAGGAGCGCACGCCAGAGGGCGCTATTGTCGGCGAGTTCGGCTTCCACAAGAACGACGGTGTCATCCGCGGCGTGCGGTACTCGGCAGAGCCAGGAGTGCACCCCAAGGTTCTCTACGAAGCTCTTGTTAAGTTCTTCACTTTGTGAGCTGGAAAAAAGTCGGACGCAACTGCCCCTGTCTTTGTGCCCACGCCAAGAAGGAAAATGATGCAGGCCTGCTTTACTTACTCTGTTCCAGAACTAATCTCTGGACGGCTGGCGCTCGTCTGACAACAGTATGGAATCGTAACTGCTGCCCCCTAGATTCTGCTCCACTTCGTGCGCGAGTGTCAGTGTGCTCTAAGAGTTGATGCAGAAAGGTGTTTGGGTGTCAGAGACAAGCGAATCAATGTGGAGGGACTTTCCAGCTACAGACACAGTCTTGTGCAAAAGCTTTCACACAGACCACGAGCAGGGATGTCGACTGCATCGCCAACAATGAGAACTGATCGAGCTTGAAGCATACTGCCGATGGACAAGTTGAACGGGCAATAAGCCTGCACAAAAAGGATGCATGGGCGCAAAAAAAAAAAAGAATTATCGACTTCGTCTTCGCTACAACGGCTCAATACGTCACTGAACGCTATTTTTTTAAAGGTATAAACGTAAATATCAGGTTTGCTGAGATGCTAAAATGCAATTTGGTTTGTGGTCCCTGACGAAAGCAGTTTACATAGCGGCTGCTATCAGTTGTGAAAACTGCTCCACGCCGCGACACGGTACATAAGCTGATATAAATTTCTTACGGTGCTGCCATGTAGCAGACACGTACACTGCACTCCTATTATTGTGAAGGTTACATCAAGAGTTGGGAGAGTGCTGTTTTTTTTTGGAGCTAGGTGCGTGCAAATCCTTATGACTTTGACAGCTGGCTGACATTCTGGATAGAAGGCTGTGCTTAGGAATCCAATGGCCCAAAGGAAAAAAAACGCAATCTAGGTGCTAAGCTCAGTCTATCTTTTCGTTATTCTCGACAGCTTCTACAGCAAATAAGACTACGGTGCAGCTCTCCCAGGAGTGCTTTTCGTGGGGGAGGGCGAGGTGTTCAATGACTCTCTTCATGTTTAGCACGTCGCCTGCAATAACTTTGCCGCAGCGCCTATCGCTTAGTTAACTCATACCTTTCATACATTCCACGCCAAACCCCAAGACTCTTCCCTTCATTCACAATTCAACCAGCCCCAGGAACTTAAACAGTGAGCACAGTAAATAAGATTTACCAGATCCCTACCAGTCTCCAAGTACAGAAAAAATTGGCGCCGCCGTACGGATGCAGAAATACGCCGCACTATGTAAAAAAATGTTTTCCGACTTTTGCAGTCGGCCGCTCAAATTCAACAGTTTGGCGCGAACTGCATCTGCAGGCATGGGTGGGACGATGCTTGTAGATCCGGAGTAAAATCACTCATCGTGATCACGCAGCGTCCAAAACCCAATCTTCGAGCCTAGCTTCCCTCGCCGTCGGAAGCTGAAATATTTTAGACGGTAAATGAATGCGGATTTCCTCGCTTGCAGCAGGTAGTAGGCGAATCTACTGGCAATTTACTCTTGCTTTAAGATACCGAGATGATTTGGTTTGTTGTCAAGAAATTTTGCCCATTTCCGTAGTGAGCTATGGAAAGGAGAATGATAGGTTTATATAGCGTTAAGGGACAGGAAGAGGGCAGAGTGGGTAAGGGAAGAAACGTTAGTTAGCCACATGCTAGTAGGAGTCTAGAAGTGGCCTTGGACAAGGGATGTAGTGCGAAGCCAAGATAACCGATGGTCGTTAAGGGTAACGCAGTGGACTCCAAGGGAAGAAAAGCGTAGCAGGGGGCGGCAGAGAGGTTGGTCGGCGGATGATATTAAGAAGTTTGTAGGTGATGAGGCGAGCGCTGCTGGCACAGGACATGGTTAATTGGAGATATGCAAGACGTTTGCCCTGGAGTGGGCGTAGTCAGGCTGATGATGATAATGATGATGTAATTAATGATTACAATGCGGTAGGCTTTCTTGCTCTCCGTAGTCATTGAACGCTTCTTTGCACTGGCGCTGCCAGAACTGACAGCAGCGATGCAACGGAAGGTTCCCGTGTGCTCTTGCGGTGGAATACTGGGGGCAGGTGGATTACAGGCAAGTAGCAGCTTGGTTACTATTCCCGATAGGTGAGCCTGCACTAATAACAAATAAAGCTGGGAGGGAGGACGGAGTAGAAAATGCTTGGGCTGAGCTGGACGCTTGCTACAATAACGAATGAACTCTGATTAAAAGAAGGCTTAACTCAGAGCGACGCTGCAATCCTCATGAGAAGCACGCATTCAGGATTTTTTTTTATGGAGGGGGGAGGGGGGTTTAGAGGAGAGCTGACAGAACAATACATTGATTTATGGCGCGGGACGGGAAGAGGCTGGCCGCAGCATACACCGTGGGAGCGCAACCAAGGTAGATGTAACTGGTAGCGAAGGCTCCATAGACGCCCATTGGTCCAAAAAATGGCGGCTCGTGGGCACTCCAGCGCCCCCTAGATTTTGGGGGGCAAACTACGCAAACGTGACGTAGAATGACGTCACGCATACGTATGCTTTTGGCGCGAATTATAAAGCGGTCTTTCTGTAGAATCCGCGTTTTCGAGCCCGTACCTCTCGAAGGTTGCTGCCTTTCAGCGCGCCCCAACCTTTGCCAGTCAAATGTGCTCGAGTTCCTGCTAGTTATGGCCTTGTTAATGTGCAATTGGGAACGCAATGAAAGTGACTGGTAAAGGAGGGGCAGCATAGAAAGGCAGCAACACTTCCGCCACTGTGGCCGGGTTAGCCGGGTATCGAAACAAGGCCTGCAAAGACGCGCTGTAATGCACCGCACACTCATGAATAGGGGGCAGGTCAAGAGTGTTGCAAAAATACAAAATTTGCCAGGTTTTAATAAAGCGACTTACCTCTTTCATAAAACAAGGTGCTAATATATTTTTTCTTTTCTATTGGCAGATTACATTCCAATTTTGTAGCTTTATCATTTCTTTATATGAGTGTTTTGCCCCCCATCCTCTGGTTGTGCTGCAGTCGCGCTACACCGCTTTTCGGCCCAGCCTTCGCCACCACTTTAAATCCGCCTTGGCGCAACTATGCGGATTGGGGTAAAGGAGCTGTGTTTCTCAGGAGGAAGGAAATTGACAGCCCTGATATTCCTTATGTGCCTGAAAATTGCCACAGGCTTCAGTGAGTAGAGAGAGAGAGAGAGATAGAAAGACGAACGGAAAGGCAGGGAGTTAGTCGGGCGACGCCTCGTATGCTACCCTACACGTGGAAAGGTAAACGGCAGGCGAGATAGAAAGGGGAGAGAGGAAAGGGGAGTTACTTTTCCACATGTCCGTTGGCCATTGCTTACAATGCACACAGGGCGTACACTGAAAGTTCACAACCTTCCGCTCAGTCCCGAGTCCTTCCAGAACTTGAAAAGTGCATTTACAGCTCTCCTCTGCGATAAAAGTTCAGTCGAAAGATCCAAAATCTTGACTTCGGTAAAGGGCCGAGGACCTAAGCGGTAGAGTGTTGCCGCCAGGAGGACGCACTCACGCTCAAACCGAGCGAGGAAGATTTTGTAACGTGTTGTGCAGGTGGTGTACAGTTATTACCTATATACTACTATATACCCCCCCCCCCCCCCCTCCGTTCTCCAGCGTTGAGAGCAAGAAAAAAAAGTTTACTTAAAGTGACAAAGGTGTCAAAAATGTGCCTCAAAATTGCAACCCCTTTGAATATGACTAACGTAGATAAAAATTATTTCAGACACATTTTTTTTCCCTGAGTGGTATCAGCTCAATTATACCAGTATCTGTCAGCTTCTTTGTTGATACGCTTGGTAGACTTGCATATCAGCATTCGATCTCTTTCGGTGACCTTCTCATTACCTTAACCGCATTTAGACTCGCCGTCAAGCCCCAATTGTTGCTCAGGGATTGCAGAACCGAACAGTGAATCCCGCATTACGGCACAGGCATCCAAGTATCGCATCAAAACTTCCTTCACAAGGAGAGCGGCATCAGTCTAGTTTTCCGTCTTTGACGATTATCTGACATCTAGGAGAACTCAATTTCGAATGACACTATTGAAAACGACCAAATGAGAAGATTATACATTATTTTTGCACTTATTTAACACATACTGCGGTCTCCTGAGACCAGTCAAGCGAAAAATATACATTGTAAATATACATGTGTTACTTCTGGCGAATGCGTGCATAAAATGTGGGCTTGGATACAAAATGAGGCAGGCAAGAAATTCCGTTCAACGACAATTCGACGACGTCTCCAAAGTCTAAAAACTGTACAGGAGACAAGACAAGAGAAGTCAAAATAATAAATCAGTGGGTCAAGTTTTAACGAACGATTGGAAAACAGTGTTAATTCAAGGAATGGAAAACTACGGCTCTGAAGGAAAAAACAACAACGTAAAGCCAAAACCAAGACTCAAAATGAGCTGATGAGAACAGCATGATCAAAAGTTTCTCAAGAAAAAAGGTCTCCAGGCGGCATCAAATACAACTGTGGTTAATCTCCCCTTCTGGTGGTGCGGTTAGTGCTCTTCGAAAGTGATAGACCTATTTGTGTTACCTTGAATTCACTCAACATAGTAATATTAGTGTTGGCGTTTCACCTGTCCCATTTGCAGTTCGTTTGTCTTGGAGTATGGATCACATGTGTATAGAACACAACTAATATGGCGATGAAGTGCAATCGGGAACGAAACAAAAAGGGTATGATGCGAGCGCGTGGCTTCCGTTAGGTGAGATTAGGTTATCTGGCTAGGTTAGGTTATGTTAAGTTACATTATTACGTTAGGATAGGTGAATAAGCATTTGCTATTCAGCTCCGCTGAGGTGAGTAAGCGGATGCTCCGGGACGCACTGGAAAGTTGCAGTAAGCATGAGCACTGCCGTCGCTTATATTTAACTGTTCTTTCCACCGCAAACGCACCCAGTATCAATCGCGCAGTGCTCAAAACTAGCAAAGCTGGCGCACGTTTCGCAGCGCCGTTTCTCATTGTCTCTTTTTTCCGCTGTCCCATCAAGGTTCCAACCTTGAGTAAGGCGGTTATGGCGCATCCAGCGCATTTCCCGCCCTTAAACCTTGAAATACAAGCTTGCCTGTGTACAGCCAATGCCGTGCTCTCAGAGATTACTCGACGACTGTACGTTACGCAGATTGTGGAAGGGAAGAGAGATGTACTCGCAGCCTTCCGAAGGGGAGGTCGCTGGAAGCCGACGCCATACAGTTACGAGGGTCGCTCTGGTTTTAAAGATAAGATTCCGCATTCAACGAAAACAAGAGGCATTTTGTCTGCGCTTACAGCGTTGCTATTAATACGTGTACCAATCACGTGCACGTGGCGTTTGCGTGACGTGCGAGAGCGTCGACTCTGGAAAACTGCCTCGTACAATGCGAGCGGCACAAAGAATGCGACAAGACTACAGATGGCTTGCATCGATGTCGCGGCAGCAGCCATGCTGGCGAACCGGAAGCACAGCAACAACCTCTACGCTTGTATATTTAGGCAATCGCCACCTGGTCAAGATACCCGCCGCGGTGGCTCAGTGGTTAGGGCGCTCGACTACTGATCCGGAGTTCCCGGGTTCGAACCCGACCGCGGCGGCTGCGTTTTTATGGAGGAAAAACGCCAAGGCGCCCGTGTGCTGTGCGATGTCAGTGCACGTTAAAGATCCCCAGGTGGTCGAAATTATTCCGGAGCCCTCCACTACGCCACCTCCTTCTTCCTTTCTTCTTTCACTCCCTCCCTTATTCCTTCCCTAACGGCGCGGTTCAGGTGTCCAACGATATATGAGACAGATACTGCGCCATTCCCTTCCCCCCCAAAAATCAATTATTATTATTATTCACCTGGTCAAGCTCGCATCACGCAAGCTGTGCGTGGTGCTCCCTCACGAGCGGAGGCGTACAAAACAGTCTATAACCCTCGTACATATCTGCTGTCATCTATCGTACTCCTCTCGCGGTTATCAGAGAGGTTCAAAGGTCCGTCGGGGAGCGACTCGCTTGAGCAACAAGTGTGAAGTGTTTTAACGGGCGGCGTTAAGTCTCCCGTTCTGCAGAAAATCTGGCGCCGTCATCGGCGCTGTGAGCGAAAAAATCCCAGGAGAAGCATCCTAGGTGGGCCACCTAGGTCATGTGACATTGAGGCGTGATCAAAACATGTCCACCGTATTGTGAGCCAACTGACCATCATGGCAGGTGGCAGTTACAATAATGATTGGTTGCTCGGTAAGAGCAACCTGGGTCGCACAAGGCCCACCGGTGGCAGCACCCGCCATTGCAGGACAGTGGCGGATCGCTTAACCGCAGCACCACTGCGCCAGGAGTGGTATGAGGACTCGCAGGGCTCTGTGAATGCAGAGTCGAGAATGACCAGACCCGCGTAAATGGGCATCAACCTATTAACGCTATCTCGTCATACCCTTACGGCGGTGCTTGAGTGCCCCCCTCTCCGCCAATCTTTTTTTTTGGTGCCCTATTTGGCCGTTATTCCGCAATAAGCAGTAATTGCGCGCATTTCTTTGTTGTTGAATGTCTCTTGTTAAAGTTAACCATACAAAGGGCCCTAAAACAACATCGGAATGTATGTTATAGAGAATATGCCTACTCTTCAAGACACGACATCTTGTCATTCTGGTGATTGGGAACAGCAAAAAAAATTATACAGTGCAGCACCTATTTGTGATACTGAGAAGGACGAATAGCGTTCGCGTATTCAGGAGGCCGACGTGCCGATATGAATTCTCTCCAATTACAAATCTCGAACAGCGGCGTCCCTGTTGGCACAGCTGCGGAGAACTACGCGACCGGGCCCGAAACCATGCGCTCTTCATTTGCATGTAACTGCTCTCATTGTACACGCGGGCAAATTATGCTCCTTCCAGCGGCGCTGATAAGGGGATAGACGACTGCGCCCAGCCACCATCCGGCGGGGGTGCCCGCGGTAACTGCGAGAAGCACGGCACGAATCCAAAAGGTCGCCCTCATTCGCCTCACCCGTCTCTCTCGCCGTAGGCCCCGCTCTTATACGCCACCGCGCAAACCTCACACGAGGCACGCGAATATGCGTCTGAAGATAGCACTCAGCGATAGCGGCGCCCCTGCGTGGATGGCGGCGCTGTTCCCAACAGAGGGAGATCACCGCCGCGATAGGCAAGAGAGCTTATAGAGCGTCATAGCTGAGCGCGCATTAAATTTTTTCCCAACATCGGGAGTGGCGCGGGGACGTCAGAATAATCTAACTGTATCCGCGCGGTTGAAGGACAGCTCTGGGTAACGCAGCTGTGCTTTGCTTTGATGTGGGAATACAGGCTGTATACAAATCAGCCGATTAATTACCCAGCGGCTGCCTCCCTAAGTATTGGCATATGATCTGGCATGGACAAATGAGAGATCGCAAGTCCGATTAGATTATCCCGAGCCTGGAAGGGGTTTTCGGTGGCTTCGTTATTAGATGATGTCTAAATCGGCGAGAGAAAAAAAAGCTTCTAAGGGTAGGCGAATGGTAATATTTCTTTTAAAGACCTAAGTGAGCACTTTTGTGGTGAACGGTCTCTGCGAAAGGGGTCAGTGACGTCTAAGCAGTCTTCGAAATACGCAGTAACTGGAACGATTCCAATCGAAGGTCGCAAAGGACATTGATTTTTCGCAGGAAACAGATCTCTGCAGTAGCCAGTGTCGGATTGCGAGAGGGTTTTATACCACATCGTCTTCTGGCGTGAGAAGCTTAGGCCACCAGTTTAAACCAACCACCGTCGCCAGACAGGGTGCACTCACTGGAGAGCATTGATCACCAATAAACTCTCTCCGGTGTCCACCACGACCATCCTATCTATAAGAAATATCTTACGCTCTGATGGCCATCTGAGTCTCTTCCCACCGCTACATTTGTCTTTTCTTGTAATCAATTCCGTTCCCCTAGCCAACCATAGGAAATCAATTCTTGCAAATAATGTTCTGGCCATGCACCTTTCCAATTCTCGATTTTCACTAGGATATAATAAACTCGGCCTGCTTCTGTAATCCACGTTGTTAGCTTCGTATTTCTTAATGATACCGGTGTGATATGCACATTTGTGCAATTGTGTCATCAAAGATGGGATCACGAGATTTCCAAAAATTCAAACGAACTCATTGAAGAACCTGCCCAGAAATCTCTGCGATGCGAAAACTGCTTTGGAGTTGAGAAGGCCGAACAGGACGGAATCTTAAACTGCTGAAGCTAATCCTGTGGGCTATGCCAGAAGCGAGAAGCGAACAGCTTAACTACTCGATGTTCGTTGTCTAAGTCGTAAACCTTGTGAATGGCAGTACGATACTGGTTAGACACAGCTGGTTCGTCGTTAAAGATAAGGCACAATCTGCGCAAACTGTGCAAACAACTAAATAAGCAAGTAAACAAATAGGAGAAGCGGTCTTTGGGATAGGCGATCTTGATCGAAAATCGTTCGCCTTCAGCAGTACCGGAAAAGCATGTCCCCCTAAACCCTCTCTTCCCCCCCCCCCCCCCCCCCGCCCAATCCCGCTCTTTCCATCTTGGCGCAGTGCATCGCAGCGATGGTGGATACAGATATCTTTTGGAAGGCTGGGCAGCAATGATTATCCTTTATATATATACTAAAGTTCTGAAAGGAGAAACCCATTTATGTGGAGTTCAATGCGCCTTCCACTCACCCTTCTCTTCAAAGTGTTCTGCCGTTCCCCGCAAACGATAAGGTTATTCAATTTGACCACCATAGTTTATGTATTTTCGATTTGTCATGCATAGTTTATTGGATTTGATACTTCAGGTTATGCTTTGTTTCGGCTTTCCTCAATATCTTTAGTAACCCACTGTCTTGTGTAGTGCAAAAAAACAAGTAAATAAATAACCAGTGGATTGTGGCACCGTGTATAGAAAAAAAATGTGGTAAGTGAGTCGTTTCAATACGTTAATGAAAACCGGCCACGCGAAGCACCTGGAATTTCGCGCGGCATAGGCAGGAGACAGCTGGATAACCGAGGATGCGCTAAACGTGAACTGCTTCCAGCGGGTATAATTTTGGCTGTCGAGACTTATCGCACACGACACGCTTGTCCCAAGGCCACCGCTGTTCTTTGATTGGCAAGCGCACAAACACCCCGCGTGCCATTTTTTTGCAGTTTCCAGCTCCCGACGTATTAACTTTATCATCTTTTTTTTGTAACTGGCTTTTTTTCGTTTGCCCGGCAGACTTGCCGATACTCATAGCGCAGTCCAATGACATCTGCCGCTGTCGCGACGGCAGCTCTTCGTTTTTTTTTTCCTCATGTACGTATCCCCTTAAGACTCGTTTTTTTCCCTGAAGGGGCTTTGTCTTAATCTTTTCTCCGTTTTTCCTCGAAAACCATGTCTCCGCTGTCACTGCGGCTCAGTCATTTAATTTTTCAGTTGTAACTTTCTCCTCCCCATAGTGAAGAGTACTGCACTTTTAGCAAGACTGGGCAGGCAGGAACGATGGCACCTTAGCTGCGGCAAAACTTTCATTTGTAGCCAACCTTGTCAAAACTGACTCGCGCGTAAATATTAGACGGTAGTTCAGTGGTTTTGTTCCAGAAATAGAGCGTTATATCTGCTCATGAACCTTTCTTTACAAGTGTGCGTTTTCTATGCATAACTGCGTTCTTTTATAACGTTATTTATTTCCTCAGGGCATGAGGGGAGTTGGGAAGGTAGAAATAGAAAGAAAAGAGTGGGTGGGTGTTAAATGAAGGAGAAAAGGTGGGCCGATCGAATGAAGGCGATAAGGAGACCCGCTGCTACCAGGTGGTGGCGATTTCTGGTGGGCTTCAGCGCCGCGCAAACCCACAAGTGGGGAATATCAGACTCAGTATCTTGCGATCTGCAGACAGGACACCCTGGGCAGGAATATAAGTGGCGAAATTGAGGCCATGTCCGAGTTACGGCAGGAGTGAGGGCAACTCCAACCTGGATCCTCCGGAGCACAACCTCCTCTGCATGGTTAAGATCACGGGGGAGGGTTACTGCACACGGAGGGACGAGAGCACGTGTGGGGCGCTGGAGGTGTTTCTTTCTTGTGAGAAGGAGGGTAGCATCATCCATGCTAAGAAATTGAGGCATTGATGTGGGTAGGGTCGCCAAGCAGGTTGCAAATAACATGGGACCCACTCAATGCAAATGCATGCGGGATGCGAGCCGCCAGACGATGTATATTCTGGCAGATTTCTGCGCTGCGACTGATGCGTCGGAGTAGACGTGTAGATTGAAGGGCGTCAGTGCGGATGATAATGTAGGTTGTAGGGAGCAAGGTAACTTTCGCTACAGAGCGAAGCGCATCTTGCATAGCAACCAGCTCAGCACAGAAGGAAGAAGGGGGTTCTGCGAATCGAAACCTGGCCGTCTTGTTAAGTGTAGGCTTGCAGGGACAGTAAACTGCAGTCGTTGTTTCATAGCCCTAGATGCTGGCATCTACATATATAATGATTGAGCCGCGAAGTACATGAGTATCTTGTTCCGCGATTCGCTCGTGAAGGGACGATACCGCATAAGATGAGGTTGGTCGACGTAGATCGGTAGATTTGTTGTCGTTCAGCTGCACAAAGTCCCATGGAGGAAGAAATGAGGGTGGCGGCGACAGTATTGTGTGATGAAGCAAAGGTCTGGAGTGGTCGTGGTGAGTGCAAAAGTGTGGCATTAAGGCTAAGAGCATCACGGCGCTGCTGCACAAGCTCATCAAGGGTGTTAAGCTGAGCATTCTCTTGAAGTGCCGCGATCAGTGCGATGCGTAGAAGGCAAGTGATAGTCCTCATAGCCTCTCGATTGACAGGTTCCAGACGATCCCACTGAGCCCTGGTTAAGTGTTGGAACTGTGCTTGGTAAATGAGGCGTGGCTGCGAAACCGCTTTCACCAAATGTCGCGCGACAGGACAGCAAGAAGTACTTTGGTTTGGGCTAGTTGGTGCATAGCTTCTAGATGATGTCAGGACGGCGCGAAAAGAACAAGGGCAAAAGAGGCACAAGAACACAATAGGACAGGCGCCAACCAACACTTCTTTCACTTTATCTGGAAGAACCGCCTCCCCAAGAACGACAAGCTTAATGCAGCGATCACCAGAAGGCTCCTTAGGCCGGAAACGTGCGTTGACGAGCCTGACTGCCAGGCCTAAGTAGTCTTCTGGTGATCGCTGCAGCAAGCTTGTCCTTCTTGGGGAGGTGGTTCTTCCAGAAAAAGTGAAAGAAGTTTTGGTTGGCGCCTGTCCTGTTGTGTTTTTGTGCCTCTTTTGTCCTTGTTCTTTTCGCGCCGTCCTGACATCATCTAGCAGGCCAGCAAGCGCTGCCGGTTTTGGGAGAAGTACGTCTGACTAGGCCCAAGGTCTGCAAAACCTGCTTTTTATCCTGAGAAAGCCGGGCAGTGCCCGTTCCAGACTGATGTACCAATAAACCCAGAATTTCCAATGTCGAAGGTTCTTGAAGTGGGGTTCCAGATAGTTGGAGACGGATTGGCGTGGCAGCGAGTTTACGGCGTCCCCAGCGGTTGGCCACTGACGTGAAGGTAGTTTTGCTCACGGAAAGCTGTAGGCCGACAGGCGTAGCATAATTGGCGGTAATATCTAAGACTGGCTGTAGGGCTGCCGTTTGAGTTGTCAGGTCATGATGAGTGCTCCACACCTTATCATCGGCGTACAGTAAGAAATTAACGTCAGGGACATCGTGTAAGCGCCATGCAAGGGGAGTGAAGGCCATATTGAACAACGTTGGTCACAGTAACGAGCCCTGGGGTACACAGTGAACAGAGAGAAATGATCGTATGGAGACGCCACTGAGGCGCATGGAAAATCTTCTGCCTTCAAGGAAGGATTTTATAAAAATGCGTACTCGAAGAGGGAAATGCAGCATGTCAATAGAATCCAATATGGCCGCATGACTTATCTTATCGTAAGCCTTTTCACTATCCATGGCGAGAACATTATGTACAATGTAGCTGCGGGTTGATGACAGAACTTGCGATGTCAAGACAGCCAAACCATTTTCAGTGCCGACGAATGGACGCAAGACAATTTGGGCGGGATGATAAAACTGTGGTGCTCCAGCCAACACGACATTCGTGTGACTGACATTTTCTCTGTCAGCATGCACAGCGTTGGTGTTAAGGAAATAGGCCGGAAGTTGCCAAGGTCCGTCGGTGGCTTCGCTGGTTTTGGAATTGGATCACAGTGGCCAATTTCCAGGTCTCAGGAACAAAGTCGTTAAGCCATACTTTCTTAAAAGTGTCGGGAAGTTGAAGGAGGACAGCACAACTCATGTTCTTGTACACCTCATATGGAATGGCATCCGGACCGGGCGATGCATTTCATTTAGACTCATTAGTGCTGCTAGTAACTAAGGCATAGAAAAAAGATTCGCAATACCCTCGGCGTCTGCTGCTGATGGCAGTTTATCTGCGTATGCTGGAATCTCTGCCAAGTTAGAAGTGGTAGCTGAGGGCGGCAACACATCATATTTTGGAAAAAATTGCCATGCCGCTTCTCCGGCGAAATCATCAGGAGACAAGTTGGCTGCGAAGCATGCGTTGCTAGCTGCGTCGGGGCGACGGTAACCTTGTTCCATTGCACGGGAAGTTCGGCAGTAAGATGGATTCGACGACTTCGCAGAACACTGCTCGCACTACGCATGACACTGCCGTAGTGATGGATTGCGTTCATACCTGCGAGCCTTAGCAGTTATATAGTTCAGTCTTATGCGTGTCTGTGGTGATGTGGGATCGCGTGAGGCTGCCAGCTCGACTCGTCGGCGAACAGTCCACAAGTTCTGCAGACAGATATCTGGAAGCGGTCGATCGACGTCTGCCCAGGTAGAGGTGGTAGCCCTTCCTAACGCCCATTGTATGCAGTCAACAAGCGATGGCGACGACTCCGCAGGGAGATCCTGGAGAATATGCGGAAACAATCCCAGTTTACCACCATGCACTAGCGTTGTAACCGGCGGTCATGTGATGGATGGACACCGATGGTGTTAGGGTGGTGGTCACTCCCCCAACAGCCAGGCTCAATGTGCCACGAGGAAGTGCCGGAGCCAGACCGCCCCGTCAGATCAGGAGCATAGTATATGGCACTGCGACTGCGATGCACAGCCCGCTTTGCTGAACCGGGATGATTTAGAATAAATAACGCATCCGCGAAGGCATTCCGCACACGCCTACCGCAGGGACTCGAAGTAGGGTATCCGCAATCTGGGTGTGAGGCGTTGAAGTCACCATGGACTAAAATCGGGCACCCGGGGTATTTCCTACGCACAGTCAATAAGCAACCCAAATTAATACGGGAGGGAGCGCCGCCCGCTGGTATAACGCAGTAAGATACTACCACAACACATGACTTGGGTAATTTCACACCAACTGCGACTACCTCCTGGTATGAAGTGCACCAGGCTTCCAGGGAGAAGCATGCACGAGGAAAACTTGTGTTAAAGTATACACGGCCGCCTTTACTGGAAGGGAAGCAGGGTGCACACGATGGTCGTTCACTGAAGGCGACACGTAACCACTGAAGCCCGGAATTGCTGGCAAAGCATTGCCCTCCTGCAGTAACATGGCCCACACCTGGAACTTGTGCAAGCGAAGACGGGTTTTGAGCTCCCCAACTTTAGTGGAGAGGCCTCTGAAGTTCCACTAGAGCATACCAGAAAAGCCGGAACGCGCCATCTTCCGCTAGTAGACCAAGCGTGGCAAGAGAACAGATGTTAGGTTGGATAACTGGTTCACCATGAAGCGGAGCAGGGATGCTGTAGAGTTATCTGGCAATGCAGCAGATACTCTGGGAGGAGCGTTGAACGAAGCCGGTGGCCGGGACATGGTCAGTGCTGATTCGTAATTTCTAGTGGGGTGCCAGATCCCGCTGCATGTCCATGTGATGTTTAAGCAGTTCACGGCGTTGTCGGAGCCTTGAGACCTCTGCCAAAAGGCATGAGATTTGGTCATCAACTGCTACCATGTAATCGTTGGGAGGTTCCGGGATGCTATACTCTTTTGCAGCCTGCTGAAGCCGGCGATCTTTACACACTTTATTGCTAAAAGTCTTCTGGGTACCAGTTTCATGCGTGTGCGGCAGGGAAGTTCGGGCCACTCGTAATCATCCGACTGGAGAGCTGCAAACCGGTTGGAGGTCTGCACAGGGGATGTATTCAAATTCTCAATCATTTGCTTAGAGTACCCACAACGAATTTTTTCTGTTCCCCTCTGTTTTGTTGGGCAAGTGGGAGATGTGATGTCGTGGTCGTCAGTTTTGCAGAGACCACATCGGTAAGCCGCTGCGTCTCCAGGCGCAGGTTTAACTTGAGTCGTGAAAGGGCATGATCTACGCATGTGGGCAGGTCTGAAGTAACTGTAGCAGTAGACGGCGGTTGGTTTGTATGGCAGAGGCCGTAAAATGCACCCATAGTATTACAAGGAGGCTGGCAGTGTTGGTGGGCCTTGCAGGGTGACGATGAAAGAGGGCCCTTTTCCCATATAACGTGCTTGGATCACTCGGTGGGTGGGACAGTAAAACTCATGCTGAAGCGCGGCCTGGTCCTCATATACTTCGACGTTGTAGACAACACAACGTTGTAAGTCGGATCCATCAACCAGGTACACCTGTACCGGCACCAAGACATCGCTGGCAACTGTAATGCACTTCAACGTTTGCAGACGTTCCACGGCATCCAAGGTCGGGAGCCACACAGGAATGGTATCGGACTTCTTTCTGGCCGTAAAGCCGCGAAAACCTTGCGTTCCGAGGCACACATACAGATTCACCTGCAGAAACCTGTTCGGTATATATGCAAGGCTTTTCGCTGCCAGAGATTTCATAGTCGCTTTGAAACTCACTGAGCCGTGGGCAGACACAACTGGGCGGTCTGTGGTTAGGCAGGAACGCTTTCCTTGTGAGCCGGCGTTGGCCGAAGAGGAACGCGTTTCAGTGGCACTAGAAGGGCGATTTTGAGAAGAGCGGAGGGCCGGCGTCCCGATTGGCAGGGCTGATGACAGGTCCGTTGGAGTGCTCGGCGTGTCATGTAGTACTGGTGGAGGTCGATTGAGAAGTATAGGCTGAGGAGTCATATCCGTTTTCCGTCCAGAGGGCAAATCCCGCACAGGCTGTTGTGCATCTGAAGACAGGGCAGGTGCCGTATCTGATGAAACAAAGGCATGATTTTGGAGGCCTGGCCCATGCTCAGGAGGCAGTTGAACTGCCGGCAATGCCACTGAGGCAAGCGGCGCAGGCGGACCTATCCCTGCCAGCACGTCACCAGAGGCGCTAGGCGTAGCCTCGGTGCCCAGTTCAGGTCCAGGAATGACTGCTTGACATTTTCTGTATGCCACGCAACCAGACGGCGACTGGGCGTCCGAAGCCTCCTCGCATGGCGTGAATCCAGTTCGTTTGCTATAGGGAACGTATTTAGGCGACAGGCGAGATTTTCGCAAGAGCAATGTGAAGGCACCTTCTTCTTCTTTACCTCAGTAAACATGGCACATACACACCTTAGGAAGGACACTTCGTTTTCCTTCGCTCATAACTGTGTTTTACTCTTTTTGTACAGTTGTTTTGCTGCAGGATCAGAATGTACGTCTGCGTTTGACACTAATGACCCCTTTCAGAGTGCTTTGCCTTCTGTTCTTTGTTTCTGTCAGTCCTTTCCACCATTTTTGTTTTACTACTGCTAGGTCCGGATCATTGCTCTAACGCGTTTCAAGTAAACAAATAAATTAATAACATGACGGTTACCACAGACGGTTACTGCTGCTGCTACTGCTGCACTACTACTACTACTACTACTACTACTACTACTACTACTACTACTACTACTACTACTACTGCGACGCGAAACCCAGGAACGGGCGCTTAACAGCTGTCGCTGCAAAAATCTGAACGGTGTCCACCTGTAGCCCAACTGCTCCTGTGCAGGACGACGTGAGATCAACTACCGGATGCGGCGGTTTTGTTTCGATGGAAGCTAAATGCATCAAACAGCCGTGTACTGGCCGATGAGTGCCTGTTAAAGACCACTATAGTCGGGTACAGCCTAAGAATGCAGCAGTCGGCCAGCGTCCCAGCGCCTCTTTAACAGGTGCCCATCAGCCTGCTAATCGTGACAGCCCCATTGCTTAAGATTGCAGCAAAGTGGCGGAATTGTTCCAGAATAGCTTCTCCCGATTATGCTGAGCTGGGCGAGTTGCATAGGCTGCATTTTGGAAAATTCAATGCAACAAAGGGACGCGTTTTGTGCTCGTATTTTTGTTCAGCTGAATTTTTCAAGATAGCTTCTCCCGCTTTGCAGCATGCTGTCGCGTCGGCTGCCGACATTGCGTGCTCGCTTAGCACACTTTGCGCTGTTTGTTACGAATGTCGTGCCGAACTTGCGGTAGTTCTGACTTCGCAGTGTGGCGCCTTCTGAAAGCTGTGGCGTGAAGACAAAACACCAGCGAGCGCCAGCGTCGTCACATCGCATCAGCTGATGGTGGTGGTGGTAAGCTTTAATAAATATTGAGCCATATCTTAAACTATTCTTGGGTTGGCTCTTGGTCGCGTGAAGTGGCCGGCAGTCGATGACGTCCGGCGACTTCCAAAGCCCAGCCCACCCGCTGCTTCTGGACAGCTGGGTCGGAGCTGGACACCGCGACCTCCCATCGCTCGAGGACAGTGAGTTTCCACTCTGATGGTGGCTGGAACTCAAAGCATATGTATAGTATGTGATGGAAATCAGTTCTTGGGGCTCCGCATAGGGTACACTCTGGAGAGAACAGCCCTGGGTGCATTAGTGCTAAAAGGGCGGGGGAGAGAAAAGTGCGAGATTGTAGCTGGCGCCACGTCACCTGCTCTAATTTAGTGAGTGATTTGTGAGGCGGAGGATAGTGGAGTCGTTGCTCTCTGTAGTGGAGTGAAATTTCGTGGTATGTGATCATTCGGTCGCGGGCGCTGCCTGGCTCGGCGGCTTGCCCTGCTCGGTTGACGTACGCTCGAGCGGTGTCATGGGCGGCTTCGTTGCCTGGATGGCCCGCATGCGCGGGGACGCATATGAGTTGAATGGGCCAAGTGGGGGCTGAGAGGAGTTGAGATTTTTATGGGCGACAGCATGCGTCCGCCCTTTTGCAAAGTTTCTGATCGCGGTTTTTGAGTCACTAAATACGAGTGTGGCAGTGGTGGAGGAGATCGCAAGGGCAATTGCAGCTTCTTCAGCTTCTAGCGAGGTGTGCGTTAGGACCGATACAGCTGTTAGAGGTGAAAGAATGTGACCGATTGCGGAAATGGCAAAGACCGGCTGAGTGGTGTATGCCTCGGCATCTACGTAGACAGCCTCCGTGTGTTGGTTATAACGTTTGTGTAGTGCCTGGGCTCTTGCTGCGCGTCGAGCTTGGTGGTGGGCTGGGTGAATGTTTTTTGGGAGTGGATGTACTATCAGAAGCTTTTGCTGATCTCACCGTGCATCGACGCCTCCCCTTTCAAATGCAACGCGGCAGCCAAGCGTTTCCGTGCCATGCGTGTACCATGAATATACTATAGGTAGCATGCGCATCACAAAGGTGTGTCGTCCACACTCGCAACGTGTGCGTGTTGTGCACGCTGCGAAGTGGGAGAAAGCCAATAACCGCCAAAGTGGTAGCGTCTCTACACCTGGAGACATTCCAAAAGAGGGAAAGTACGGGCTGGCTGGTACATTTTTGAAAAACTAGATAAAATAGCGCTACGGAAGACGAGACAAGAGGGGGACTGGCGTTTGTCCTTCTCTTGTCTCGTCTTCCGTAGCTCTGTTTTATCTAGTTCTGGAGACATTCAACTGACCGCCAGCGCTCCCCAATCTCCTTGCTGATTCTGCAGCGACTAACGTTTCTAGATTCTAAAAATGTACCCGCCGCGGTGGCTCAGTGGTTAGGGCGCTCGGCTACTGATCCGGAGTTCCCGGGTTCGAACCCGACCGCGGCGGCTGCGTTTTTATGGAGGAAAAACGCTAAGGCGCCCGTGTGCTGTGCGATGTCAGTGCACGTTAAAGATCCCCAGGTGGTCGAAATTATTCCGGAGCCCTCCACTACGGCACCTAATTCTTCCTTTCTTCTTTCACTCCCTCTCTTATCCCTTCCCTTACGGCGCGGTTCAGGTGTCCAACGATATATGAGACAGATACTGCGCCATTTCCTTTCCCTAAAAACCAATTATTAATTACTAATATTCTAAAAATGTTGGCAGTGACGGTGTGCTCGGTGTTCAGAATAAGTTTATCGTTTCAACCGGCCCCCTACCTGCCCTCTCTGGCACGGTACGCACACCTCCGGGAGAGGAGTAGGGGGTTATTTACTACTAGACTAACACTTAAGTGACGCTGCAGCTGCCAGTTGGGTCAGTTCATTTTGCACCCTGGAATCTGTGGTTTTGAACTTGTAAAAAACGAGGGAAAAGAAGGAAGTCAGGAAGCAACACAAGAAAGGTGGGAGCGAAAGAAGAAAGAGAGAAACGAGTGCCGTAGTACCGGAGGACTCTGGAATAATTTTGATGGAGGCGAAACGCAAAGACGCCCGTCTGCTATGCGATGTCAGTGCACGTTAAAGATGAATAAAAAAAATTAAAACGGGTTTTGAGGAAATGAAACGGCGCAGTAACTGTCTCACATATATCGGTGGACAGCCGAACCTCGCTGTAAGGGAAGAGATGAAGGAGGTGTGGACGAAGAAAGGAAGGAATAGGTGCCGTAGTGGTGGGCTCCGGATTAATTCCGACCACCTGGGGGCCTTTTCCTTCATCGAAGCGCCTCCGTCGAATCGCGGCGGCAGCGTTTTGGATGGAAACGAAACCCATAGGCGCCCGTGTGCTATGCGATGTCAGTGCGCGTTAGAAATCCTCAGGCGGTCGAAATTATTCCGGAGCCCTTCTTCTTCTTCTTCTCCTCAAGTAATATGAGCCCTCCACTACGGCACCTCTTTTTTTCTTTCTTCTTTCCCTTCCTCCTTTATCCATTCCTTCACGGGGTGGTTCAGGTGTCACCGATATGCGAGACAGATAATGCGCCATTTCCTTTCCCCCAAAACCAATTTTCAATTTTCGATCTTTAAACCTGCACTGACATCAATGAGCCAAAAATCAGCCAATAATTGGGCGAGTCTCAGCTACATTAGGCGCTCGTGGCGGCGGAGCATCGGCGACGAGAAAGTCG
The DNA here is from genome assembly GCA_030143305.2 of Amblyomma americanum. Lineage (NCBI taxonomy): Eukaryota > Metazoa > Arthropoda > Arachnida > Ixodida > Ixodidae > Amblyomma > Amblyomma americanum. The sequence goes on along the minus strand of JARKHS020006378.1, from coordinate 863 downwards.
AAGGGTCGCGTGCTCGCATGCTCCAGCATCGACCAATGGGAAGCGGGACACGTCGGCCGGGCTCGCACGCGACGTTCGGTCCCGTGCTGAAGGAGCGGCGGCCAGCCAGACGGTCGGCATCCCCCGGAAGCGATGGACGTCTCCACGGACACTGCTGCCCTGGCCGCCGCCGCCGCCGCCGCCCCCAGCGAGGCCATCAAGGTCACCAGCCAGCCCGAGCTAGGCGACGAAGGGGCCGTCGCCGACAACATGCGACCGTCGTCCCGAGAGGCCGCCAAGCCGTCGGGAGAAGCGACGCGGTCGCCCAGTGGGGACGAGGTGGTGTCAGCAGGAGCCGAGCCACCCAAGCCTGCTGCCAGCCAGGAGGCTCCCCGCGCCGAGGGCGAGGGAGCTCCGGCCACCACCGAGCTCAAGCCAGACGACGCTAAGACAACGCCGCCGCCGCCGCCACCACCACCACCACCGCCCGCCGACGCAGAGGTCGCCTCGCAGACCGAGGAATGCTTTGAAGAGAAGACCGACGTGGCCGACAAGGCCCAGTTCAACGCCGAGCCCGACGCTCCTGCCCCGACCCGGCCCTTCACGTTCAAGGTGGGACGACTGGCCTAGGCTCAAGCCGCACCGGCGCTGCTGAGACTGACCAGGCAAGATGACAAGATGGCGGCTACCACTGCTACCCCGGACTCATCTCCCGCTGTCTTGTGCCGGCCTTGGTCCTTCCCTAGTTCCTTTACCAAAGTCGCGCAAATTCTTTGCTGAAAGAGAATAAAAATTGCGCCGTCCCCACAATGCTGTCTGTGTCAGTTCATTATACCTAACGCCTGTTCGGGCAACCTGCCCAGGGCGCTTGGGTACGAAGCGTA